>CAJJDN010000054.1:466194-486580 GCA_905182985.1 Paramecium sonneborni
TATTAGAATAATAAATAGATTAAAATGAATAAAAATTAGGAGAATTACTTTAGAAATAATAATAAGAAGTAGAAGAATTTTAATTATAAATAGAATAAAATAAAACAGCTCTTTAAAATCAAGAAGATGAAATAGATTAAAAAATTTAATAAGTTGAATAATAAGATGAATAATAATAATTTACTTAAGATTAGTTAGAATAAAATGTTGAATCATTAAAGAATTCAATTTAGAGAAGTAGAGAATAAATTGAAAAATTAACAGAATAAAGAGATGCACTTCTTGTAAAAAGTAGAGAATTGGCTCAAAAATAATAAGAATTAAAAATATAATAATAATAAATCTTAAAATAATTAAAATAAAATGAAGATGAAGAAGAAGAAGATAATAAACCTGTATTATTTTTATTATTATTATAGATATTTTACTTAGGCAAACCATATTAATGTATCACATAATATCTCAAGTAAATCTTTCTCGAAATATGATTGCTAGATTAATTAAACATTAATTTTTGAAATTAAATGTATTTGAAAAATAGCAATTTTATTAAATATCATAAGCTAAAAGTAAGGAATTTGAAAAACAATTAGAATCAGATTTAAGAAATTAAAATTTTAGTATTGAATAAGGAGCTTCCTTTATTATTTGTGAGTTAATTTGATTTGATTCGTTCAGATATAGGGATATTTGATTGAAAGAAATATTATTTGGAAGTATAAGAATTGCAAATTTGAAGATTTGAGACATATATATTTATATAAAATGATTAGTTCAATAGTGTTTATTAATCATAAGGGAGAAATCCTGATATATCGAGTCTATAAAGATGATATAACAAGAAGTGAAACCACCCAATTTTGTGCTAAGATTGTGGCCACAAAGGAGAATAAAGAATGCCCAATAATAAATATAGATGGTAATAAATGATATTTAAAAAATACAGGAACATCATTTATCCACATTACTATAAAAGACATTGTGGTGTTAGCAACAACAAAAGTAAATGTAAATGTAGCAATGACCTTACAATTTCTTTATTAATTAGTAGAAATTGAATATTAAATCTAGGTTAAAGTATGTAGAGCTTACTTTGGTGGAGAGTTTGATGAAAATTGTATAAAGAAGCATTTTGTGTTAATTTATGAGATTCTGGATGAAGTGATGGATTATGGTGTTCCTTAGATAGCAGATGCAGATCTTTTGAAAAAGGTATTATGGATGTTACTAATGTTTAATAGTATATATAAGAAGGAGGATTGAAGCCAGAGTTAATGAATGATGTAGAAAAGCTAAAATAATTAACATCATAAGCAACAGGAGCAACATCTTGGAGGCCACCTAATCTTGTATATAGAAAAAATGAAGTTTATTTAGATGTGATAGAGAGTGTGAATGTTTTAATGTCTGTGAAAGGAACAATATTAAAGGCTGATGTGGCTGGATCAATATAAGTAAAATGCTTATTATCTGGAATGCCAGAATGTAAATTTGGAATGAATGATAAATTGTTAATGTAGAGAGAACCAAGAAAACCTGGATAAACAACTACTGATAAGGGAATTACAATTGATGATTTGAAATTCCATTAATGTGTGAAATTGCCTAAATTTGATAAAGAGAGAGCAATAACATTTATTCCACCAGATGGTTAATTTGAGTTAATGACTTATAGGATAACTGAGAATATTAATTTACCTTTTAAAATAATGCCTGTATATAATGAATTAGGAAAGAATAAATTAGAAATAAGAGTCAAAGTATTAAGTATATGTATCTTTAAAGATTAAATCTATTTTTGAGAAGAATTTATTTGCAACAAATTTAGCCATAAAGATTCCAGTACCTAAGAATACTGCAAATGTGAGTACAAATTCAGCCATTGGAAAAGCTAAACATGAGCCAGATTAATAAGGAGTTATTTGGAGAATCAAAAAATACCCTGGAGATTTCGAAGCTTTATTACGATGTGAAATCGATTTAGGTCAGACTACAAATTAATAGCCTTGGATAAAACCACCTATTTCTATGGAATTTTAAGTACCCATGTTTACAGCAAGTGGATTAAGAGTTAGATTCTTAAGAATTTATGAAAAAGCTGGTTATAAGCCAACAAAATGGATTAGATATATCACTAAAGCTGGTGAATATTTACATAGATTGTGAAAATAATAAAATAATCCAAAATATATTTATCAATTATCATAATGTGTCTTGTATCTTAAATTACGAGCCTTGCTCTAATATTTCAGAGTTTGATAAGATTGATAGATTTTATGAGCCTGCTTGATATTTGGAGTATGAGGTCTTTATTTAATCTGTAACTGCTTTTTAGGTTCTGCTAACCTGTCTTATTATTTTGAAGGACAAGCACTGCTAATTCTTAAAGGTCCTGTCTTCTAATAGTTTCTGAGTTATCTTTGAAACTGGATATCAACATTGTCCCACCAATAACATGGATTACACTATCCCCCATCATTGACTATCACAAAATAATCTCTTCCAGTTCCATCACCCCAATACTTTGTAGTCTTTATTGGTATCTATGGAGGCAGGTTACCAGAACGTCTCAAATTGCTATTTGATTTAGTTAGATAATGCATCTTCTCAAAGTCATCACATGCCTGAGGAGCAATTTAAGATTGCAGAGTCTGATTCATCTATCCTCCGTTGAACTTGCTTATGTAAGAGTCCCTGTACTCACTTATTTAAATACCTTCCTGTGCCATCATTATGATAATTATTCACTTTCGGCTACAATCGACAATACACTTAGCGAGCTGCCATTATAATAATTAATTAATCATTTCTACTATTCTCTTAATAAATGTGCTAAATAAATCAAAGGATTAAATTCTAAGGCTTCTCTTTATTACTTCATTTACAGTTTCAAATGCTCTAATTCCTGTTAATCTGGTGCTTCCTCATCCTCTTGATCCTCTTGAATTTGATTCAATGCTAGATTTATCTCTTTTTTCATCTCCTAAGGACTCAAATCATCTATAGAAATTCCTGTTGGACCTTGAATTTGATTGTTTATTGGAAATATCGATTCATCATTATTTTTTATTTACTATTAACTTATTCCTCCAAAATCTTCCTAATCTCCAGAACCTTAAGATGATGATTCATAAGCCGATCCTAACTCATTTTTCAACCTTTGTTTCTCTACTTTCTTTTATTCTATACGATCAAATATTTTTATTTTCTTTAATCTTTCTTGATGCTTTCTCACCTCTTCTGTCTTTACTACATGATCTATTAGTTACACCAAAGCTATATGTAATTTTGGATACACTTCATTCTCTAAGTATTCTATTTCTTCTCTTGTCCTCATTGAATTTGCTAACTACATTAATTAATTTCACTATTTTCATAATCATTATTCTAATTATGTATTACATTTATAAATAAATTTACTTTTACATTTTATTAAACTATCTTCAAATTTAAAATAAATTGACAAAGTATGTTAGTTCATCGAGAATATCGTTTTTAATTTTTAATTTAAAAAAATGAAAACATCCTTGATAGCCTGTCTATTGCTAAGTGTCTTAACTGTTGAAATCACTCTTAACAATGCAATAACCACATAAGCCTTAGAAAAATTGAAGGAATCCTCATGGGCTTAATTCATTGTTTAATTCGCTGAAGTTGAATTATCCACTGGAGGCGCTTTATCTGAATTAGTAGAAACCATCAATCAACTCATAACTCAATTAGAAGAAGAGCTACAAGATATTCATAATGCATATTCCAGAAGAACTGATGAACATCTTCGTGATGTGACTAGGTTAGAATAAGAAATCCAGGATGCTGCAAAGGGTATCAATTCTTTTTAATCTAGACATCTTTACTGGGTAAGATTTTATAGATAATGTTCTCATTCCATAAAAAGAAAGATTCTTATCAGCCTTAGCTTAATTGAAAATTAATATTGAAGAAAATAGAAGAATAGTAGATGGAGAAATTTTGAACAGAAAGAGATAACATGAATAATTTTTAAATAACATTGCTGAATTAAATGAAGCTATTGGTGCAGTTGATGAATCTTTAGGATTATTATCTTAAATATCAAATCCATCTCTTATTTAATTTAAGAGAGTATAGACTAATCTTAGCAGAATTCAAACATAATTTTAGAATCGTTCTTCTTTTGCCCCAATCATAAAAGCTTTACTTGAATTAGCAACTGAATAAAATTTTGCTGACTAAGGTTCAGTATAATAAGTAATTATTACAATAAATATAACTTTTTAGTTAGTCAAAATTTTTAATGAATTAAGAGTACAATTTGTTGATTCTCTCAATTAAGAAACTGCAGATGAAAGTTCAGCAGAGATTAAACATACCGAAAGGGTTGCTTAATTGGAAAAAGAATTTGCAGAGTTCTAAAGATCAGTTTTAATTAAAAATTCAGAATTGACTGCAAATGAATGTATTTGATTTTATAAAAATAAATCTTAGAAAAATTGGGAGAAACAATCGTTTATGTAGATTAAAGAAAAGATGACAAAGAAACACTTGAAGCCCAATTATAAGCAGAAAATGATAATTATGCTGCTGAAACAGATTTGTATACAAGAACTGTTACAGAATATAATAAAGAAATTGAAATTAGTAAGTAAGCCTATGGTTTACTTACTTAACCAAGTTTCGAATAATATGTTCGATCTACAGTTGGAATTTGATTTAATAATATAGATAAAAATATAATATATTTTAATTCAAAGAAGATATTTCATTAAATCTTTAGCAGCCATAGCAATAGATTTGTCTTCTTTTTAATATTTTTCCAAAACTTAAATTAGGATATCTTTCTTTTCAATCTTAAATGGTTTTTATTCATTTAGTACAACTATCCAATGCAATAACTTAATAATTCTTTTATTTAGTTAAGGACATAATAATGGAATTAATTAATTAAATAATTGCTATCTAATTTATGAAAGTTTTCCTGGATAAAAATATGTCAAATGCAAAATATATGCTAATAGTGTTAATTGACATCCTGGAGTAGAAATATTTATTAATTGTTAAGCATATTGAAGAGTGAAATAGAACTGATCCTAAAAAAATAAGAATTCTTGAGGAAAAGGTTAAGGAACTAAAGTATTATCTGGACTGACTACAATTTTATTATTTCCTCGCTACAATTCATTAATTATTTTAGTTGTAATTGCAACCATAATGGAAGAGAGATCTTCGAAAGCCCACTCTTACTTCTATTTTGTAAATTAAACAAATATTTAAACTGATTTATCTAAAGTTTAATAGTTAATCAATACCAATTATTTAAAATTGTTTTAGATCTTCTATTGTACTTCCTTCTACAATTTTTTGAATTATATTTAAAGTGTGACCAGTAATATTATTACTATCTGGTTTGTACATATCTAAAATAGCTTAGAGAACTTCATGTTTTTTAAAATGAGGGAGAAAGAGTGAATTGTATGTTAGGAGAATTGATGCTAATTTTAGAGCATAAAATGGCAATGGAGGTTATTCTTAAAATAATTCCTTTAGTAAAGGTAAAATGAGTGTAATTATGATATTATTTAATTCATTTGAGTAAGGTTTTAAAAAATTAGGATAATCATATATTCCTTCTTCCTATAATAATGCACTTAACAAATCTATGATTAATTTCAAAAACATAAATTTAGTTTCAGTACTTTGTTACTTAATCATATATTCTATACAATTTTTTAGTACTTATTGAATAATAACCTATTGCTATTTTAATAATATTTTTGAGTTTGTACACATTTTAGACATAATGTTCAATAAAGTTGTTTAAATTTAAGTTTTATTTTTTGATAATGACAATAATTCTGTTAGGATTGGTAAATATTACGATGAAAACAATGATTGTTATAAAACTGGTGTTTGTGAATATTAGAATAAAACATTTAAATAATTTCCATTAGTTTTCTTTGGAGAGTATTCCATCAATTATGAATCATTTAATGATTAATTAATCTAGGTTATCATTATAGGAGTGCAATCACACAATTATTACACCAAATGTGATAAACATTATTTTAAGTAATCATTGTTATCTCTGAGTCCTTTATCCAAAATTTGATAAAACCTTAATTACTCTTCTGATAAATTAATTAGAGTGATAATATTAAATTTAATCATCAACATCAGAGCAATTGCTGCCTTTCCTCTACTTACAGCATTACCATGATCCAATAAATAAACCAACCCTTTTATTAATTAAGCTAATATTTATAAGAAATCGTATAATACATTCTTCCATCAATAATTTATTGACTGCATTTGAGGCCAATTAAGATACATTATTGTTTGAGGAATCTTATGTGCTTACACTTTGCAAAAGATGAATATTAAATATTGTTATCATTGCTTATTAAACTCTTTGTAAGTTATCCAAAAATATCTATAAAATTTTAGTAAAATTTATTAATACCGATACTAAGCTTTTTAATCCAAGATTTTACATAAATACATCAACTTATTGATTATCTAACATTAATAGATTCGCTAATGTAATTGCACAACTGATTCTTAAGCTATCATTTTTCGTTGACAGAAAGCATTGTAGAATCATTAACACTATTTCTGGTTTAGCAAATCTTTATCCTATTGATATTGATTAAGATGATATATTCTCAATTGTTTTTATACAATAAAATTTTACTAATTAAATTATTTCAATTAAATACCAATTTCATCTTCATTTTAAGATTTTATAATCTTTATCAATTAATTGAAACTAAGATTACTCATTTTCCAAAAAGGATTTTGAGGATCTTCTTCCATTTATGTTGCTCCATAAAATAAATATTCTCCTAAAGCTGCTGCTGCTTTTCTTCTAACATTACTCTATTCTTTAGAATTTAATATTTCCACCATAGCTTCAGGTATTCCATGTTATGAAACTTCAGGTTCTATAACAGTAGCATGACGAATTAATAAGCCTAATACACAACAAATTCGATATTTTAGTTATGTTAATTTACTAACTGTCAATAATTTTAATAATAATTAAATATAGGCAGAGTTAATTAAACGATTAGCTGCATTTGATGTTTAAATTATTTGTTCAAAATAGTTTAGAATATTTAATTATTCCTATTATTTTGCTACTTGTAATGAATTATATATTTATTCAAAATGGTATTCTATTTAATCTGTTTCTATGTTTCGATTAACATCATCTGAATTAATATATTAAAAAGGTAATGAATCTTTAGTAAAGGTAGCATCAGTAGATTTTTCAATTTCTCTATTTCCAATGATTGGTTTGACTGAATTATCAGAACTATGAGTAAATAATTAATCTATTGGAGTTAATTAATCATTATCATTTGCCTTTTTTTATTAGGGAGTAATTCCACCTGGAATAGGTGACTAATTAAGTAGACTTTAAGTAGATGGATGAACTGAATCTTTTTTAATAGTAAATGGTTTCTATTATAAATGAGGAGAATTGATAGAATTGAGATCAGATTAGACATTAGTTTAATATTCTTCAGGTGTTCTATCAATTTCTTCATCTTCTTATTATTATTCTGAACCAATCAAAATTTCTTAATCCTTATTAGTTAATTTAAAATCTTTATCATTGCTGGTATTTTATTTGTGATATTATTATTATTAAGAACTGGTAGGAACATCTTCTCTTAACATATTTTTATGAACATTTAAGGATAGCCTAACAATGTCAACTTATTTATTGTTTTATTGTACAGGAGTAACTCTAACTAGATTATTTTTTTTGCACCAGGTTTCAAAATGTGGTTGAGATGGAACATTCAAATATTAGATATTTAAGAATCTGCAGATTTTTTCCCAACCCCATCTTTTTAGTGGATCTTTTTCTAATAATCTAGAATAAGATGATTTATTTTACCCTTTGATAAAGTCCCAACATTAAACTTCAAGTGGTTTAACTTCAGCATTAAGAATTAATTCAACTAATTCAGTAAAGCTGCTACATTAAAAAGGGGCTTATCCAATGCATAATTCATAAGCAATACATCCTAAGGCCCATAAATCACTTTAGAAACTATATACACCACCTTCATGAAATAATTCTGGAGCCATATAATAAGGTGATCCTCTTTTAGACATTTCAACATCTGGACCAATGGTTGCTGAAATCATATCAACTAGACGCTTTGCATTTCCTAAATCACTTAGTTTTGCCACACCGTACTCATTAAATAAAACATTGGATGGTCTCAAATCACAATAGACTATTAAATAAATTCATGAAACTAACTTATTCCTTTTGAATGCAAATAATTCAATCCTGCTGCCATATCTCTTACAAAACGCATAACTATGTTTTCTTATAATCCTTATTAATCTGCTTCAATTAATGCCATGAGATCTCCTCCTGGACAATACTCCAATATTACCCATAAATGATTACGAGTCTCATACCAATGATAAAATTTCAATATATTTGGATGCTTTAAACCAGAAAACATTTTAACCTTAAAGATTCAAATAAATTCATACTTCATTTAAAAGTTTAGTACGTCTACTCTTTTCTAATGATTTTACTGCCATATATTCAATAGTCTTCTTCTTTCTTCCCTTATATACAACAGAATACTTTCCTTTCCCTATCTCGTCATAAATATGATAGTTATTCATAATATTTAAATTTTTGTATTATTTTATTTTATGGGCAAGAAGAAATTCATTAACAAATAGAATGCTGCAACACTTAAAATGGTACATTAACCAGGTGAAAACAATTAAGGAGCTACAGACATGATTTGTTTCTAAAAAATTAATCAACCAGGTGTTTAAAATGAATTGTATACCATTTTTAATATAATAGATCTGAATTAATTGAAAAAGAACTTAACAAAGGTAAATTTGATCCTAATCTTAAACCTCATATTCCACTAATTGATCCTACTTAAGATGCTTTAAATCTTGTAGCTGGAAGAGAAGATTTATGGATTCATTAATTAGCTAAATAAAAGGCTTTATAAGCACTTAAATAAAAATAAGAATAATTCTAAGATGTTGTTATGAAACATTATGATGAAAATGGATTACCTTTAGATGGTTATGATTATACTTAACATCTTGCTCCTGAAAGACGTACTTATTTTATATTTATATCAATTCTTAGCTTAAGGAGAAGTTGAATGTGTTTTTGTTGTTCCTGAAGAAGAAAGATCTAAGGTTGTTTATGATATTGATTTTAAAAGAGAAGAATTAACTAAAGAATAATAAGAAGTTTATGATTTATTAATGAATGAAGATGATGAAGAAGATAATGATAATTAAGATAATTAAGATTAATAATTAGATGATGATTTTGTTTCTAATTTAATTTAATAAAATTAATCATTATCTACTTAATAATAAAATTAAGAGAAAGTTGAAAATTTAGAGAAAATACAATAAATTACAGAATCACCAAAAAAATAAGTTAGATTTTAAGATTATTAAGAATCTGATAATGATGAAGATTATGAAGATGAAGAAGAAATAGAAATTACTTATGATAAAAAATAAATGAATTCTAAATAATAATAATAATAATAATAAAAATAATAAAAATAAACTAAAAAATAAGAAAGTGATTCAGATTCAGATTTGGAAATTGATTCAGATATGGAAAGAGAATTTGAAAGAGAAATGAATGCTTATGAGGCACCTGATGATAATGAAGATCCAGATCAATAAAATAAAGAATTCGTTAATGATTAAATGCTTAACAAAGTTATTGATGATCATCTAAATACTATGACCAAAAAATAGTAAAAAAAATCTAAAAATTAACATAAATAAAAAGATCAAGAAGAAGAAACTGAATGTATAATATAATTTTATAATTGTTATAGAACAAAAGGAAAAAAGATTAGAATATTTAAAAAATACAGATTATAATGAATACTTAAGATAAAAATTTCCTAATGCTGATTTTTCTTAATTCCATCTAAAAAAGGAAATTCCACCTCTTACTCCTGAAGAAGATATTGCATTATAAAATTATTTAAATAGAGAATCAACTGATGAAGAATGTCCTGATATGGAACCAGCTGAAAAATATTAAGAAACAATTGTTACTAAATCTCTTCATAATACCACTATGTCTAAAATGAACCCAGAACAGTTGAATATAATTAAATATAAATAAAAAGGTTAAGTACAAATAACTAAAGAAGATAGAATGAAATAAAAATAAGAAGAAAAAATTAAAATTAATGAATTAAAATAAGAAAAAGAGAAGGTTAAAGAGGCTCTTTGTGGTAATCATTTATTATTATTTTTTAGAAACTTTGAAATAAGTAGTAATTAAAAAAGAAGAAACACCTGAAGAAAAAAAACAAAGAAAAGAATTAGTAAAACAATTAAAATAAGCTTAAAAAGAAAAAAAAAAAGCATTCAAAGATTAATTATAGACAATGTCTAAAAAATTATAAAAATAAAAATTAGCAAATATCCAAAGTAATTAAGCCGAAGGTGTTTCAATTGTAAAAATTGCATGATTGTTATATTTTTGTTTCATATTACATTTTTTAAATATATTATTAAATAGTTACATTTTAAAAATGAATACAGTTATTGAATAAAATAAATTAAAGAACTTAGCATCTTATATAAATGAAGAGGAAAAGAAATTTTAAAAGCATTTAGAAAAGACAGAAAAAACAAATTAAAAAAGAATTGATCTTGAAGAAGAAATTCATAAAATTTAATTAGAAATCATAAGTATAGTATAGTAATTCTATAGTTAGAGTAAAATCATTTAAAAGAAAAAGCAGAGAAACTTCAAAAGGATTATCCTTCACTAATAGAAGATAAACAACATGAGCTTATTAATTTACAAAAAGATCTAGCATTAGCTACTGCTGCTAAAAAAGTAAAATTTTATAGAAACATAGGCAGCTTAATAAGAATATGATATATAAATTAAACATTTATAGTAATAGATTGCTGAGTTAAAAAGGGAAAAATAAGATTTGAAAAGAGAAAATTTAGGAAAATAAGAAAAATAAACAGTATTGAGAAATGATTTATAAAAATTTGGAAAAGCATTACAAAGTAGAGAAAAACCACCAATTGAATATAAAATTTATAGTTCTTCTGGAGGTTTTGGATCACTTTATTAACCTTAAGAATAACAATAGTATTAAAATATGCTTTATTGAAATAATTGTTTAATTACTAAAGTATATTTAATTATATTGTCTTGTAACTTAATGCAATAAGATCCATACAATTGGCCTTTCCCTCATCGTTAAGACCTTATGAGTCTTTCAACAATTAGTATTTAAAATACATAAAAATTTAGAGAACTAAAAAAGAGATTTAAACTATGAAAATAGATCTTAATCAACAATGACTATTTAAGGAATTGATGGAGCAGCTCCTAAATTAAAACCATACTAATACTTAAATAAAGAATAATTTTGTAATAGAGATGATGACATTCCAGGAACTAAATCTCGACCATTGATTAGATCAAGCAATAGATTTGATAATTAATTAATGGTTGATGATATTAAAGGAACAAGACCTTAAGTTAATAAATTTTCAACAAATAGAGAACCAGTAAATCCACTTGAACCTGTTTATAAAATAGCATCTTATGAATAAGCTGAACCAATTCAACCTAAATTCATTCGAGATAGCTATAATGTTTAAGATATTGAGGGAGCATAGCCATCATTCATTAATCAAAAATTAAAAAAATAGCCAATTACAATGGAAGAGGTAGAAGGTTCACATCCGAAATAGCGTTTCTTACCTAAGGGTATTAATGTATTAAAGTGAAAGATTATGTTGATTCCTTACAAGTTAAAGATATTAATAACGATTTATTACATAAATATGTTCGAAATACAAATCCTATAGATCCTGTTTATCCACATAGAGATGATGAAGGGTATAACAGAATTTTAATAAATTAGCAATTTAGTTTAAATAGGTTTTATAGAAGGAAGCAAAACTAAACAGTTACATCCTGTAACAATAAATAAATTTGCTTCTTCAATTCTAACCACATAAGATATTATTGGTGCATAAGCTGGTTCGCACTCATAACACTTTTTAAGAAAAAATGAAAGGAAAGACTATCGATAAACTAATAGTGTATCTGATATAGAAGGTGTGAAACCAGGATCACTTAAAAAAGGTATTGAAAGTAAAAGATACACAAATCCATTAATGCCTGCTTATTAAATGCCTGGAAATAGTGAAATTTAGTAGTTTTATTTTATATAATTTTTAGCTCTATGAAACCAACAAGTGTATTTTAAAAAAATGCCAGTACATCAATGTTGACAAATGCATAAAAAATGGATCTGTTTTTGCCTAAAAGTTGATGAATTATTGATAAATTTTTTAATAATCTTACAAAAAAACATTATTTATTTAATACTATCAGAATTAATTATAAAACAAAATTTTATCGAATTCTATAAAGTTTTAATTTCTATTACTATTTATTAATTAATATTTCATGAATTAAATGATGGAAAATGGATCTGATCAGGGGGCAATTTAAGCTGCCTTCCCTGGAGAATTTAGAAATTTAGCTCCTATTGGAAGAGGATCTTATGCAAAAGTTTATAGAGCAGAAAACAATGATGGAGAAATAGTTGCTATAAAAGTATTGATTTTTCAAATTAATAGGTTATAGATATAAAAAATATGTAAATGGAGATTATTCCATATATGAAGAATGAAATGAAATTATTATCAGAAAGTGATAATAAAAATGTAATCAAATTATTTAAAAGTCATCAATCTAATGAGAAATTAATTTTGATTCTTGAAGTACTTATTTAATATTAAATTTTAGTATTGTTTTTTAGATGTAGAGTTTATGTTGAAAAGATATTATAAAGGAAAATTGCCTGATGATTTGGTTATTATTATTTTGAGATAACTTGCAAATGGACTTAGCTATTTGCATAAAAATAAAATCATTCACAGAGATTTAAAATTAGAAAATTTTGCTGTTCAATTAACAATATAGGATTAAAATAATTTATAGAATAAAAATGATCTTACAGTATTTGAGAGAGCGACTTATAAATTAATTGACTTAGGATTAGCCAAGAAATTGGAGGATATGTAAGCTTAAACAAATACTTGGGCAGGAACAGAATTAAATATGGGTATCAAATATAATTATAAATAAAGCTCCTGAAATATTAAATGAATAAAAATACTCTTTCCAAGCTGATATGTATAGTTTAGGAGTCTGCTTATATTACATGCTTGTTGGTAAATATCCTTATTTTGATCCTACAAATAGAACTCCACTCTAAGACTTAATTAAATAAGAAAATGTTAATCTAAAATATATTAATAATATTTCATTAAGAAACTTAGTTGAAAAAATGCTTAAATATGATCCAAAATAAAGGCTTACCTTTTCTGAATTATATTAACATGAATTTTTAAAATATAGATAAGGAGACTTAATGAACCCAATTGATCTAGAATTGGATTCTAATTAAATCATTTATTCTAAAAAAATTGAGGAATCATTTTATGAAGAATCCTAAATAAAGAAATAATAATAATAATAATAATAATAATACTAATAATAATAATAATAATAATAATAATAATAATAATAATAATAATAATAATAATAATAATACTAATAATAATAATACTAATAATAATAATACTAATAACTTTAATATTAAGAATACTCATAAATTCAAATATAATAAGTATCTGAAAATTAAAGAAAAAGTTAAATTAAAACAATTATGAATACAGAACAGTAAGGATATTTCTATGATTTTCTGAACCCAACACCTGATACATAAATCTAAACTGATTCAGAGGCTAAAAAGAGTGAAATCAAAAATTTGTTTCCTTCTAATGTATATGATCCCAAAAAGAAACAAAATGATTAAATTATGCAACTCTATCATATAAGAAATTAATATACAGCTCTAATGAAATTGGCTGATTATCTTGAACAACTAATACCAATAGTTAATGACTCTAAACTTACTTTCATTACAATGAAATCTAAATTTAACATGTATATTGAATATTTAAGAATGATTTCAAAACAACTTTACAAAAAATTAAAGCAAAGATTTTAATTCTTTTAATAAACTTTAGGATCATTTGATAGATTTTAGTTATTAGAAAAGTAAGTGATGATTGAAGATTAACCAAAACTTGAAAAAGTTCAGCTTAGAGAAGGAAATAGCGAAGGAATTTTTAATTGGGTTAATAAAAATGTTTTTAAGAAAATTCAATGTGAACCTTGTGACTCATTGAACTTTAATAAGCAATATTAAGAAATCAATATTGAATTATATCAAGAATTGTTAAAGATGTTATAAGATTCATTTTATAAATATGAGGATGATTCGGATCTTTAATTAAAAAGAATTAAATGTTTACTTTATTTATTAATGATAAATACAGCTAGATCTAGAGTTTTATTTTAGGTAGAGTTATAAAATGTCGATTACAAAGCTGAAGAACTTTTATTAACTAAGGCTCGTGATGAACCAGATGCACTATCAGAAAAAGTCACTAATATTTTAGCTTAATATAATTTAAATTATTATTGATCAGTTTAGCAAAATCTTATTTGATATAATTTTAATTATTCTTTTCTGAAAAACAAAATCTATTTATCAAATGGATTTTTTTAAATTATTGTTATAAATGAAATATTAAGAGATTATAAGAGATATCTAAACAAATGATCAATTTTGTTATTTCTCAAGTTTCATTGAAGAATTTTTAGTGTAACTTGTTTAACCCTATCAATAATTCAACTCTACTTGTCTCATAAATAAAACCTTTAATTTCATCCCTTTCTGATATAACTAAATTATTAATAATTTTAGAATTCGTTTATTCATTTTCAGATTTAATTAAGTTCGAATAATCAAATCATTAGAATTATGATAATTAAAATGATTAAATATCAAGACTATTATTTATTGCTTATAAAGTTATAGCTTTTAGTTAAGAATCCAATATTATTTACTTTTGGAATGCAATTTACAGTGGACTTACTTATAATAAACTTAAAGAGAACTATCAAATGGAGAATAAATTACTATAGATTATTTATCTACAAATTATTCTACGATATATTTTTAGAATACATTACACAAGGAATAAATTATTAAACTTAAAAAAACATAGTAAGATAGAATAGCTTTATCTCATAATCCAATTTTTGGGTTTAAATTTTCTTAGAATAAGAGGTTAATCTCAAGCTAATATCTTTATTATATAAAAATAGTTTAAATTGTTTGAGTGTATAAATAATGGAGAACAATTTAGGATTATTCATCAGATCAAAATTAATTATGATTATTCATGCATAGTTTTATATAAAAAATTATATCTCAATCATATATTTTCTTTGAAAAGTCGACTTATTGAAGTTTAACTTCCTTTTATATCTATATTTTCTTTATATAAAGAGGATTTTCTCACCTCAAAATAGGTAGACTCCTAATATATTTAATATTAATTTATTACTTTAATATTCTTTAAATCTTGACCTCTCCTTTTATAAGCATCAAACTCTGCTTGAAGCATCATTAAATCTTCTTGAACTCTATGATAATCCTTATTTAAAATTGAAAATTTTTATCTCCATGTTTCCACTTCATTTTATAGATAACTGTTTCTCTCTTCTAAATTGGATAGATCAAAATTATTATTTTATTCGATTAATCTCATTTAAGAATCCATCTCTACTAATTACATTTATTTAATTTTAAGTTCTTCTAATAATTTATCTAACTTAAATCTTAGAGAACTTTCAGATTCAATCTTATTTTCTAATTCTTTTTATAAATTTTTTGTCTAGAAATTTGTTTACTCATTCAAGAATTTCAGTTGTTACTCTACATCTTATAAATGAGATATTTATTCTTATTAGAAATGATTTTTTTTATTTAATTCTTCTACTAAAGAAAGCTAATATTTAAGATCATTTTTTAGACTATCAATTTACTTGATATTTTAATCTAATTATTCTTGCAACTATTTTAATTTAATATCTTATTTTTAACTATTTAAAAGTTCACTTTCTTTCATTTTTTTTATATTATCTTCAAGATGAGATAATTTATTCTCTAGAGAATTTATTTATCCCTATTATTAATTATTTTAATTTCCTAATCTTTCTAACTCAAAACATTAAAGCAATATTTATTCTATTAATTTTAGTTTTTCTTATTTTAAAGATTCTTCACTTAGTAGATGATTATTATTTTGTGATTATAATTTAGTAATTTATTCTTATGAATTTTATTATAGACTTAAAAGTGATTATTCAAACTCTTTATTTTTTAAGAGAAGATTATCTTTCTCTATTCTAAATTAATTTAATTCTTCATTTAACTATTATTTCAAATTTTCTATTTATTTCTGTTATGTTTCTGCATCATTTTATGATGATTTAATTTAATTTTCTAATTCATTATTTTTACTTTCAACTTCATTCTTCTGTTATTGTAATTGGCAAATCTGATTTTATAATTATCTATTTAATTCAATTGAGAATTCTAATTTTTATTCAAATTATAATAGACTTTCTGTTTTTAAGTTTATATCAACTATTAATTCAGTATTTTATTTTTCTAATTCATTTAATTGTTATTACTAAAATTTTAGCTGTTCATTATAATTATTTTAATTAGTTTTTGTTTATTATAACTCTTCAAAAAGATGATTTAGTTGATTCGTTTTTTCATCTAATTAAATTATTATAACTTAATTTTTATCATTCAAATCATTAATTTCTTTAGTTTTATCTTCTAATTCTACTTATTTTTATTATAATTGGTTAAGCAATGCTGTTTTTTCCTATTTAGTTATTTCATGTTCAGAGTCTTTATTTATAACTAAATTTTAATGATCTTAAGTTTATTAAAACAATTAACTTTATAAAATTTCATTAGCTTGATCATTAATAATTACTTGCTGATTTAATTAAAAATTTGATTCTTTTTAATGATTTAATTCATTTTCAAGTTAATGGATTTTATCATTTAAATTCATTAAATCTTTCGAAAACAAATTAATTTTTTCCTCTTACAATTTCTCGTTTTATTATGATTAAACTAATTTGTTTTCTAAAAGTTCCAAATTTTCTCTAAAAGTTTACAGTAAAGAATCTTTTTAAGCAAGCAATTGCTAGGTTTATGTATCTTTTTGATTAATTTCAGATTTAAGTTCATGAATAATATTATTAGAGAATACGAGATCTTATTCATAATGATTGAATCGTGATTATAAATCAGAAATCTCTTGATTTCTTTCCTCAATTACATTTTGCCCAACTTATAATTGTTTTTCATAATCTTGTAATCTGAATAACTATTATGAAATGATTTAATTTTTATCTTCAATTACATATTGTAATCTTTCAATTTCAGTTGTTAAAAGAGCAATTTTATTTTCGAGTACTTCTTGCTATTTTAACTGTGAAGTTATGAATCTAATTTAATCATCTTAATATTGGAACTATGATTTAAATGTATTAAGTTCAGAATTTAAATAAGAAACTTCATGTTTATGATTTTTTTAGGTTTCTTCTAGTAATTTTCTAATACTTTCAATTTCAATATTTGTAGTAATCCAAGTTTATTATTCACTTTCATATTTTTCTATCTAATCATCAAAATCATTTTAAAGATCAATAAGTCTTTGATTTAATTTATTATTTTCTGAAGTCAATTATTCAATTAAAGTTTCCTACAATTAATATAAACTTACATGTCCTGAGCATTTTTTTTCTGTACATAATTTGACAGTACGAGTTTCTATAACTGGTCTGTATGTAGTAGTAGTAACAGTTGTTTTAGGCCTCGATTAATAAGTAGTAACCTTTGCCAATCTACCACAAGAATCATGTCTTTTATCTCTTGGAGGAGAATTGACAACTCTAGTTGTAGCAATAGTCTGAGTTTAAAAAAATTTAGGAGATTATGGTCTCATTAGGAGAGAATTCGTTAAATTTATTAATAATTTTTAATACAGTTAACATGAATAAAGATGAAATAATGAAATAAGCAGTTCACATCTTTAATAAATTATCTACAGACTAATAATAACCTATTAGTAAAGAAAATTTATTAAAATTCTTGGATTCATAGTCAAATTAAGAATATGATAGAGGTCTTTTTGAATAGATGTATGAAAAAATTATCAAAACTGGTTCTCAATAAATTACTATATAGAAATTCATAACAATTTTAATAGAAGCATTAAAATCATTAGAAAATAAAATATCCAATATTTAAACATAAATATAAAAACAAACAAAACTATTAGAAGACGATAAATAAATATTAAATCAATTATAGTCTTAAGAAAAGTTCAATTCTTTAAAAATTTCTTTAGACAGTAAAATTAGAATTACTGTTCATGATGCTAATGTTAAATTTCCTGGTAATGGTCCTATAGCTGTAATTTTGGGATGTGATAATATAATATAATCTACAAGAACTGTAAGCAGGTAAAATCTAGTTTGGGAAGAAAAATTTGAGTTTGATATCAAAACGGGGAAAGAAGAAATTTATATTGTTATTTTAGATTAAGATTTGAAAGATAGATAGGAGATTGGAGGATAAACAACAATAAATTTATAAGATTACTATGATCAAAAACCACAAGAAAAAACTCTAGAATTAAAAGACAAATATAATGTTGTTACATATTCAACAATTAGAGTCAGAGTTTAATGGATACATTCTTATGTAATAATTTGTTTATGATAGACAAAATTTTATAATGAATCTATTTAAGAATAATCATAAAATATAAAAAATCTTGAAAAAGATCTAAATGAATATAAAACTTATGTTAAACTTTTGATCCTTCCTTTTGAAGAACATAAAGATAAACCATAAAAAAATATGTTAAGTGAATATTCTACTGCTTAACACATATAAGAAAATTAACTTATAAACAATACTTCTAATTTATAAGAACTAAAATTTGCATTCATTTTATCCTTGATTTATTTATTTGCCACCATTTTTGCAAATCTTTTTAAAACTTAATTTTTGGATGTAAATTCTAATATCTATTATAGTCTATTGTAGTTTTCTAAAGTTTAATCTATTATTTAGATAATGATAAATTGTAATAGCAATTACATATTAAAGTAATTTCTTTAATGCTTGCATTCTCTCTTATTCTTGATACATTTTGGCTCATCATTTATACCAAACCTTGGATATCTAATGATGTATTGTTTTTTTAAATAGAACATGCTTTTCAAATTTATGAAGTCATTACACAATACATATTGTTCGGAATTAAAGTAAATATCATAAATTTATTAGATTATTTTAATTTATATTTATGCTTACATTTATTATTCTGATAATCATACAAAAAGTACTGATTAAGTGTTTTCTCAAAATCAAATCAATAATAACAATCAATTTGAAAAAAATACCATCACAAATTCAAATTATTAGGTTTAGCAATAATTCTGAATTAAGTCTATTCAATTTTTATAAATAATAAAATAACTTTTTTTTAATTATTCTATATCTATATTGAATAAAAAATTAGATAGTTTCCTTTTTCTAGATTATAATCGTCATAGTCTTAAAACGGAATCTAATAAACATTAATTGATGAATTAAGTAATTGAAATCTTAATTTTTTTTTTTTGGCTAATCTTAAATATAAATTATTTTTTTATTTTTAAAATTCTTCATGAATAGTTGAATCATTAGTTTCAGTATTTTTTTCAAATTATCCTACAATATTCTCACAGACTCTTTCGTTTACTTTTTAAACCTCTTCCTTTTAATTTAAATGAACGATTTTCTTTAAATTATAATTTTCTATTGGTATTTTAGGAAACTCCAATTAGTTGGCCATTATTAAATTTTTTAAGATATCATCTTACTCCTATTTACTTTTTCTTGCAATATATTATAAAAATTGATGTTATTTATCAAAAAAATAATATGTGATTGGATCCATTTAGGAATCATAATATGATACTATTACTGCATACATTTAAGTCATTTTAACCAACTAAATCCTTAATCAAAAACTCACTTACATACTTCATCCATGCATATATCTTCTTTTGTGGCTTTTTCTTCATATTTTAATAAAACACAATAAAATTGCTTTGAAAGTGGTCTTTTGAAGGCTCTATCATCAAAAGTTTTCATGTTATAAAAATTAATTTATAGAATATGATCCATAATTTACAAAACCTTTTTATAAATTTAAATGTTAAGATTTTTAAGTTTTATCTTTCTAAAAAAATTATAGTTGATTTTTTGTGAAGTTAGAGAAATGAATAAAATCAAAAACAATTCATAATTTATTGAACTATTTGTTTAAATTTCCATCCTTTAAAATTGTCTTTGTAAATTAATCTTGAATTATTATA
>CAJJDN010000054.1:487880-573902 GCA_905182985.1 Paramecium sonneborni
ATATCTAAAGTTAGAAAAGAAATGTAATATTATCTATTTAGTTGGATCCTTTTGATGTTTATGTGATTGATATATTTGAAAAAAGTGTTAAATATTTGAATTATTAATTTTATAATGAAATATTTAAGAAAGCAGTCAATTAATTAATCTATGAGATTGTTATATGTGATTGAAGAGATCAAAATAGGCATATAATATCAGATTTTAGTGAGTTTATTGAATGGATAACTGATTATAAAAAATTGATTAAGAAATAATTGAGATTTGTTAAATATTTAAAAAAATAGATATTTATATTTGATTGCATGAGCAGAAAAGAATAAGACATCAAAAGATTGATTGCTTCATAAGTAAAAATGTTATATAGATTTCCTTTAGTGCCATATTGGAACAAAACAACTTCATTTTGACATGAAGAGATATGTATCTCATAGAAGTGATAATGGTTCATACATTTTGAATTTAGAAGAAACATGGTAGCATATAAAATTGGCTGCTAGAGTTATTGCTGCAATTGATTAACCTTAAGATGTCATGGTATGATTATCATGAGTAATTCAGGTTGTCTCATCTAGACCAATTGGTTAAAGAGCTGTCATAAAATTTGCTCACTATACATAAGCCAGTTCAACTAGATCAGCAAGATGGACTCCAGGTACATTGACAAATCAATCTAACAGTGCTAGTGGTAAATTCTAAGAACCATAATTGTTGATTGTAACAGATCCACATTTAGTAAGAATATTTGAATAAATATTTTATAGGATAGATAAGCAATTGTTGAAGCTTCATATGTTAATATTCCAGTTATTGCTTTATGTAACTCTGATACTCCATTATAATATGTTGACATTCCAATTCCAGTAGGAAATAGAGATACTAAATCTATTTCTATGATTTATTGGTTATTGGCAAGAGAAGTTAAAATTTTAAGAGGAGAATTAGGATAAAGTATATATTAATAATATTATATTTTATTAGATGAAGAATGGGATGTTTTGGTTGATTTGTTTTATCACAAGGAAATTACAAATGATTAATTGGGTGTTACAGACAATTTAGTCAAATAAGAAGCTGAAGGTGAAGATCATGAATAATAAGTTGATGGTGAAAAGGCAGATAAAGACTGGTGATAAAATATATTAATATTATGTAAAGTACATGTATAAGGAATGTGTTTTAATTTTTTAATATAATTATATATTTATTATTTATATATGAGTAATACTTTAAAATCTCTAGGTAATAATCTTACTAAGGGGGGAAATGATTTAGCATAAACTGGATAAAGTTTTGGAGGATCTCAAAATCCAGCTTCATTAAAGGGAAAACTTATGAGTTTAGAAGTAATTCTATTAAATTATCTATTATTTTAGGAAACCATTAAAGGTATTCAAGATGAAATGAATTTTCATAAAAAAGAAGTTTAAATTCTTAAATCTGAGAAAGATACCTTAGAATCTGTTTTAAGTATGAAAACATAAGATGTTAAAAAGACTCTTACAAATGAACTTATGAGAATTGAAGAAGAAATGAAAAGGTATCAATTTATATTTATAATTAGACATTTTGCTCATTAAAAAGCAGAAAATTCAAGATTATAATAATAAATTACAGGATTAAAAGGAGAAAAGACAGCTCTTCAATAATAATTATTAGGATTATAAAGAAGAATTGCAGAGTTGGAATTATAAGTTGGTTAAGAATAAGCATGAATAGTAATAATTAACCCTAAAAATTTAATAATCAATAAAGTTATGTTATCTTTATTGATTTGCCTATCAAAATTCTTGTTAATAAGTAAATCCTTCAAAATAAACATCCTATTAAGAATCTGGAGTTTCTATTAAAGGTTATTATAAAAATGTTGGAGCAAAATTAGACAAATCTTCTAAATGTTAAATTCTAGGGATAATAGGAGGCTATAGTTTTCTTTATTCAACTAATAACCAATCTATTCCATTGAAAAAATTGTGTTTTTTTATTTCTTATATTCCATTTGAGCCTAATCGAAATCCAGGCTTGATTTATATAATGATATTTACGTCTTTAGTTAAAAGTCCTTTTAATAAAGATTATGCTTAAAGTGAAAAGCAAGATTTCATCTCTAAAGGTTTTTCACATCTATTTTTTAACATTTCTTTTTTATTTTTTGAATAAAAAGGTGGAGCTCCACTTAACATTTCATATATCAAAGCTCCATAACTATAATAATCAACAATATAATTATGTCCTTTTTCTAATAAATCATAAATAAAACTATTACAATATAGGATTTCAGGTGCAACATATTCTGGTGTACCACAAAACGAATATGTAATTTCATTTATTTCATATCCCAATTTTGATAATCCAAAATCAGTCAGAACAATATGTCCATCTTTATCAAGAAGTATATTTTCTGGTTTTAAATCTCTATAAATAATTTTTTGTTAATGTAATTAATCTAGTGCAATTAGAAGTTCAGCTGCATAAAATTATGTCCATTCTTCACTAAATTTTTACCTTTTTCTAAGATGAAGAAATAGCTCTCCACCTATCATAAAATCCATAACCATATAGAGTCTTGATGAACTTTAAAAAGCATAGTGAAGTTTAACAGAAAATGGACTATTAACTAAAGACATTATTTTTCTCTCTTAAAGTGCTTATTCTTATTATTTCTTTTTTTGTAACAATTTTTTCCTTAAAATCTTTACTGCATACAACTTTTGATCTGCTTTTCTTTTTACTAATAAAACTTTGCCAAATGAGCCTCTTCCAATTACTTTGATTAGTTCAAAATCAGAAAGATTAAGCTTAGTTTTAGGATTTCCGTTTTCACTTTCAATTATTAATTCAGTAGTTTCTCCAATATTGTCTTCAGCATCTTCATCATCAAGAATTTCATTCTCTACTTGTGGAATTTTAGAATTATATTCTGCTGGTTTGTTCTAACACATACCCATTTAATAAATATATTTTATATTTTATGACGAACATATTATTATATAAACTATATGATTCTATATTTTAGAATTAAAATATCCAAAATAATATGTTCATGATGTAATAAGTATATTTTATAAAAATTACTTATTTTTTTATGTGTTAATAATTTATCTATTAACTATATT
Source organism: Paramecium sonneborni (assembly GCA_905182985.1). Lineage (NCBI taxonomy): Eukaryota > Ciliophora > Oligohymenophorea > Peniculida > Parameciidae > Paramecium > Paramecium sonneborni. Next base: position 490,997 of record CAJJDN010000054.1, read on the forward strand.
ACTTATGAAATAATTATATTTCATTTCTCAACTATAAATTTAATATTATTTTTATATAATATGTTCTAGTATCCAGAAGAGAAAGATATGATTGGCGATCTTTTAAATGGTATTTCAAAATACTCAAGCTCTTTTAGATAGTTTTGAGGCTGATAAAACAAAAAAATCATATGCGAACAATAGACCCCCTGCATTAGAAATAAAATAAAACTAAAAAGCTTAACAAATTTATCAATCTAAAGTTTATTCACCTTAGGTTTAGCATAAAGCAAAGTTTGATATTTTGTTAATTAAAGTTAATACGATTTAGATTTAAGACTTACAAAAGTACCTGTTTAACAAAGTGCTCCAAACTCAGCTTTAAAAACCAAATCATATGAATGCATGACTTAATTTATACCTGAAGAAGAAACAAGTTTAGATGGAGATTTAGTAATTAATAATTCATAATAAATAAGATATCTAAATGTAAAGATTAAAATGGTGCCAGAAGCATTTAAAAATAATTTTAAGAAGGACCTATTACAATAAAAGACTTAATATTTAGTAAACTAGAAAAAGGATTTGTTTCTTTATCAAAAGATGTTTTTGGCAATTATGTCATTTAAAACCTTCTTGAAAATGGTATGTAATTTAAATAAAATATAGGAACTCAATTACAGCAATAAAAAATGCTTGTAATTTTATAACCTCACACTTAATAACTTGCATTTCATTAATATGGATGTCGAGTATTATAAAAATTGTTATAAAATGCACATTAAACCGCAGAATTCTAAGTGTTATTTGACTCCATTAAAGGAAAAGTTAGGGATTTAGTTATAGATTAACATGGAAATCATGTTGTATAGAAACTTATTCAACTCATGGATAGAGATGTTAGTCTTTGGGTTTTAGATGGAATTGAAGGACAAATTAGCAAATTAGTTACAAATTCTTTTGGATGCAGGATTATTTAAAAAGCTATCTAAATTTCAAATAATCATCCTGAACGTTAAATGAGAGTTTTATAAGAAATTATGAAAATATCTTAAGAGTTATGCACATCATAATATGGAAATTATATTATTCAATAATTACTGAAAGATGGCCCAGTAATTATTTAAATTGAAATCTAATAAATTATAATGGATAAAATAGAAGAATATAGCTTAAATAAATTTGGGAGGTAGTGCTATACATAAATTTAGTAATGTTGTTGATTGCGCAATTAAATGTTCTGATAATAAATTCAAACTCAAAATTATGGAGTTACTCTTGAGTCAAAAAAATCATCCTGTTTTATTTGTTCGATTATCCAAAAACGCTTATGGAAATTATGTTGTCTAAAATTTTTTAAAATTTGCAGATAGTGAAATATAAAAAGAGTTATATTTAAAAATTACAAATAATTAATAACTATTGCATGAAATTTAATAATCACAATTTGGTATTTATTATAATTAATTTAGGTTAATATGTCTATTAGATGTTAACTTAGAAGTTAGAACTTGAAACTTTTAAATTATGATTCCTGTTTATGATTTGTTAATATATATTGTAATTAAGATAATACTTAATTTTACTTATCACTTGCTTAAAATGCTCCTTGTAAAAACCAAATCATAATATAATAATTGTAATGATTTAAAAATTTATTAAATTATAAATAGCGTATATCTTCATTTTTTAAATATATTTAAGAAAACTTTAATTTTAAATTATTTAAGATAATAATTTTAGTAAGAAAATTAAATATAGACTTTTAAACCTCTCTGAAAATAAAAAGTAATATAGAAGATTTAAATATATCAAAAACTTTGAGATTTTATTAAAATAAAGGGTTGATTAAATTTAGACATTATATATTAAAGAATAATGAGACATAAGATAAAATAAGGAATAAAAGAGAAAATTATTGAATTTATACAATTTATATTAGAAAAATAAAATAATCTATATATTGGTTATGATTTAGTCATTATTAATTAAATGACTGACATCTTAAAAAATCCTAAGGTGAGACAATTAATATACGATTTGGTAGGAGGATGTAAGAATTAAACTGCAACAATATTAGAAATGACAATTGTGTAAATCTATACAGCAGATGAAGGAAAACATAAATTCCATAGATGTAATATAGCAGGAATATTATGTTTTCTAATAGATAGAAGAGAAGGAAAAGTAAGAAATAATTAATATAATAGTGCTTCTATTTGAGAGTTTATGATCCTTTAAACCTTTAAGTTCTATTTTCAATGGAACTTTGTTATGGAATCAAAGATTTTTGGTAACCTATTCATGGAATTTCAAATTTCTAGAGTATTCCAATTTAGAAATAGAAGAAATAAATGCTCAAATTAAAAAATATGAGAAGGAGAAAAAGAAACTTGAAAAATTAGAGAAAGAGAAGGGGACAGTTTAAAGTGCATTTAAAGATTTTTTTGGATTGAATAAGCAAGCTGAGAAAGTAATAAGATGCTAAATTGATTTAAGTTGTAAAAAATGAATGTAAAGTTGAAATTAAAGAAATAGATAAAAAATAATAAGATTAATTATCAAATAATTTAGCTTAGATGAAGACTTAAAGAAGAGAACAATTTACTAAAAATAGAAAAGATAGTAGTGATAGTCATAGTTCTGGTTGGTCTAATGATTGATATATACATATACATTATATTATGAAAATTATATAATCATAAATTATAAGTATTTATTTTTATTCTATTCTTTATAAAAATATCATATAATATATATTAATTATATATTAATTTATTAATTAATATTATTTTTATTATAATGTATAATCAATTAGGACTCTCATCTAAATGAATATCACAATCTAATTTCTATTTCTTTCTTGAAACTTTCTAACTTCCATGTGCAGTATTCTAACATATAAATCATTTTTTTTTTGATAACTTTTATCACAATCATGAAAATTATATCTCAAACTTCCTAAACTTGTTGTGTTTTAAGAATCTCTGCCATCTCCCTCAAAATCACTATAGTTTTATTTGAATTTCTAAAAACATTCATCATTTTCAAATTAGCTATTTAAATATGAAGTAGTTCTTGATTAATTTGATTTCAGAATTAAAAATTTAGAAATTTAAGATTATACTTCATTTAACTATTCCTAATGTATTTGACTATCACTTTTTTCTTTCTAATCATTCTAAAGAAAATTAAAATTCAATCGATGTTTTTTTATGATAAAATTATTAATATCCTTTTTATAAAGATTAAATAAAAATTCTAAGACCCAATTTTGAAAAGTTTGAGGTTAATTTTAGTTCATTTGACAATTATTTATGATAACATCAAATAAATGTATTAATATTATAATGATTCCTTTTATTATTTGATAAAATTGTTTTATAATATTTAACAATATTATATACAATATTAATTCAATATAGTATATATTTATTCGGTATTAACTTATTATTTTAATCTAAGCTCTATTTATATTGAATACATTAATATTATAAATGAAATAAAGGAGAATTTAATTAAAAAGATGATAATAAAATATAGTAATGATAGTAAAATTACAATTGTCATCTAATCATCTAAGGTAGTAAAACAGTATTAATGGGTTAAGATTATTCTTTTTTTGGGAAAGCATTCCAAAATCTTAAAGTTTCATCTCCAGCTCCAGTTACAATAGTTTCACCATCTGGAGACATTGCTAAAAATAGTACTCTAGAAGTATGACCCATTAAAGTAGTTACCTAGAATAATGAATATTAATAATATACTTTTTATAAAGCAGGATATTTCCAACAAACAATTTAATTCATACTATAACCATGAGTTGATACAAATTCATTAACATTTTTACTAAACATCAAATTACAAACTTATGATCCAGTATCTATCCAATCTAATTATTAAGTAGTAAGAGTATTAAAAAATCTAATAGTTCTATCAGCAGTTCCTCCACCTGATGATAATAAACCATGTCTATGTGGAGACCAAGCAATAGCTTTAACAGCTGCTTAATGTTAATTAAATTTAGCTAATGGAATCTATGAACCCATTCTCCAAACAAATAATTTATTATCATTTCCTCCTGAAGCTAATTAATATTCATCTGGTGACCATTTCAATCCACAAACTTCTTATTTATGACCTTCAAATTTACCAGACTATCTTTTTTATCTTGGATCATGTAATATTATTGATCTATCTTTTGAACCTGAACAAAGAGTCTTATTTATATATATTATTAATTAAATACATTCCCACTCCATGCTAATGATCCAACTCTTGCAGAATGTCCATCTAATATTTATATTTTCTTCATCTTCTCCTAATCATATATATGCACTTCTCCTGAACCAGTCCCTATTGCTAATTAATTTCCTTATGGATTCCATATTAATGAACAAACCATATCATTATTACCAAAATCACAAAACTTAGTTACTCTATTATTATATGCTGACCATAAATATACACATGAAGATAATGCTACTGATAAAACATTCTAAGAACTCCAATCTATTAAATTTAAATAGAAATCATCTTATAATTAAGGAGCATCCAATACTTTAAATGGTACTTTACTTATCTTTCTTTAACTGTATGAATAATCTTAACTATTCTAAAATTACTCTCTATAATCTAATAAATTATTATAGGTTTCCAAAACTCCTGGGTTTATATCCGATAATATTTTACGCTTTTATGGAGTTTAATCATCAAAATGTAATAAATTCTTTGATTCCCAATTTAGTTATTCATTCTGTAAATTATGACCAAAAACATGCATCTTATAAATATCTTTCAAAGTAACATTCCCTTTATCTTTATAATCACTTCCTTTCTATGGTTCTTAATTCTCCTCTTCAATCTCTCTATATTAAAATTCTTCATTCAAATTCTACTTTTATCCACTTCTTAAAGGAATATATCTACAGGTTTTTCCTTATTATATTTATTTCTTAGGAGTACTCTACTCTTCCTATTCNAAGTAGTAAGAGTATTAAAAAATCTAATAGTTCTATCAGCAGTTCCTCCACCTGATGATAATAAACCATGTCTATGTGGAGACCAAGCAATAGCTTTAACAGCTGCTTAATGTTAATTAAATTTAGCTAATGGAATCTATGAACCCATTCTCCAAACAAATAATTTATTATCATTTCCTCCTGAAGCTAATTAATATTCATCTGGTGACCATTTCAAACCACAAACTTCTTATTTATGACCTTCAAATTTACCAGACTATCTTTTTTATCTTGGATCATGTAATATTATTGATCTATCTTTTGAACCTGAACAAAGAGTCTTATTTATATATATTATTAATTAAATACATTCCCACTCCATGCTAATGATCCAACTCTTGCAGAATGTCCATCTAATATTTATATTTTCTTCATCTTCTCCTAATCATATATATGCACTTCTCCTGAACCAGTCCCTATTGCTAATTAATTTCCTTATGGATTCCATATTAATGAACAAACCATATCATTATTACCAAAATCACAAAACTTAGTTACTCTATTATTATATGCTGACCATAAATATACACATGAAGATAATGCTACTGATAAAACATTCTAAGAACTCCAATCTATTAAATTTAAATAGAAATCATCTTATAATTAAGGAGCATCCAATACTTTAAATGGTACTTTACTTATCTTTCTTTAACTGTATGAATAATCTTAACTATTCTAAAATTACTCTCTATAATCTAATAAATTATTATAGGTTTCCAAAACTCCTGGGTTTATATCCGATAATATTTTACGCTTTTATGGAGTTTAATCATCAAAATGTAATAAATTCTTTGATTCCCAATTTAGTTATTCATTCTGTAAATTATGACCAAAAACATGCATCTTATAAATATCTTTCAAAGTAACATTCCCTTTATCTTTATAATCACTTCCTTTCTATGGTTCTTAATTCTCCTCTTCAATCTCTCTATATTAAAATTCTTCATTCAAATTCTACTTTTATCCACTTCTTAAAGGAATATATCTACAGGTTTTTCCTTATTATATTTATTTCTTAGGAGTACTCTACTCTTCCTATTCCATTTAATCTATACATTTATTTATTTATTTTACCTCCTTATTAACAACTCTCAATATCCACCTTATGAAGTAATCTAACAAGATCACTCATTTCACAAGTTTTAGATTTACTTAGATGTGAATTTTCTTTATTTTATTTCGATGGCGATATTTGTAATTTATCTTCAAAACAAGATACTTCTATATCAATATTTCTTTATTAAAGCATTTTCACAGTATTCGTTGACATTTTTTTTTAGTGTATTTACAAACAGATATTAATTTAATTTACGTTAAACTTTATTTTTAATCTCACTTAAAAAAGCAAAATAAATATTATTTATAACCTCTTTGTTTAATCAATCACCATTCATAAACATTTATTAATTATCATTCATAACCACACTAAAAAAATTCCATTTTTATTATTTTTTTATCGTTAAATTCATATATCAACTTTTTTTATAGTTTTCTTTAAAAAGACATTCTATATCATCTTTTCTAATATCATCCAATCAATAAGTGTTCCAAAATTCTATATAGGATATTGTTATTAAGAATTTCATATATAGTCATTAATATTTAATTAAATCTCTTAGTATTGTAGATCAAAATGAACACATTTTTTATACATTCTCTATTTCTTAACAGATATAGATTATTTAATAAAGTAGAGTGTAAACACATTCGATATTATTTTTGCCAAAGAAATCATTATTTCTAAATATTATTAAATTTTAAAATTTACAAGATTTGTTTTTAAGAATTTCAATGTTGAATACTTCCAGAATCTTTTTATTTTATCATTTTCTTTTTTAAAATATTTAACAAATATAAAATAAATCAAGTTAAATTATTTTTATACATTAAATTTTTAACATATCTTTCCATTCCTTCATCTTACAAAAGCAATTTTATAGGGATAAATGAAATGAATTTTTTACTCACTATAAAAAGCCTTGAAAATCTATTAAATATTAATAATTTAGATAATAATATCAACACTCCTAAAAGAGAAAGTAAACTAATTCCTGTTATCTAAATTTTCATAATAATTATTTACATTCATTTATTTTAAAAGTTTGTAAGTTTGTTCATGCATATCTTATCTCATAACTTAATACAGATTACTAATAATCCCAGATATCAAATAAGGTCCTTCTAAATCATAAAATTATATCTAAATTCTTTTTTCAAATTAATTGAAATTCAATTCTGTTTATAAATTATTGCTTATGATTGTTAAAATTGACAATAAACCATTCTTCATATTACCATTGAATAATTATATGCAAAATGAACTTGTTTGTTTTTATAATTCATGAGACAATTAATTACATAAGTCTCCTTTTGCTAATTAATCATAGTACTCCTAAAATTCCTCTGACAATATAACTCTTTTAATATATAAAGTATTTACTTGTCGTAAATAAATTACTACTCTAAGAATTTTTTAGTTCTATTAAGTCCATTTTCAATTACCTAGATTAATTATTAGATTGTATCGTTCTGCAAATATGGAAATGAATTTCGAAAGAGTAATACTTCTCTTGCTGAATACATTGAAGGAATATCTATACTCAAATCTGATAAAGCCTTGTAAAAGATTGCCACTTCCTAATATCCTTATAAATATTCTAGATTTAATTAAAATGAAATTCCAGATTTCAAAATAATTAAAATATATAACACCAGATATCCAAATTTCCAACTTAAGCCTCTAAATTTTAATCTATTTTGCACTTTGATTCTTTTTTAATTTTAATTCTATTTTTATTTTTCTTTCATAAAACCTTATTCATTATATTTATATCTAAAAATAAATTCACAATCTTCATTAAATTAAGAGATCAATTATTTATAATATAAAATTTGCCCATCTTTAATATCTTATGGCAATTACAAAATTATATTATAAAATCTACTAATCTAATTTGCTATCCCATTAAAGTAATAATAACTTAATAAATAAGGAATTGTAAGTGTTATTATACTAACAACCAGAAGAATGATTATTATTTTGATATTATCTTCTACTTAAATAATTTTATTGTCTAATAAGTCTTTATGTAAATCAGTTACTATTTGTTTTAAAGGCATATAATTTTTAAATGTAAAATATATATGGGCAGAATCAGCAGTTACTTTTCCATTTACTTTAAAGTCTATTAATATATCATATTGAAATTTCAGCAAAGTTCCAAAAGCATTTCTTAAACTCATATTATAGTTTTCGACTTTTGAACTATTTGTATATTAATAAATTTAAAGTTGATTATCATCCAAAGTATTTTATAGCAAAGGTTATTAAAATAAAAGATTAAAATTTGTGTATATTTAATTATATCCTATTAAAATTTAAGAAGATGGAAATTATATAAATTGAATTAACTATTAATAGGTAATTATTTTCAGAAGAAATTATAAGTTGTATTCACTCAAAGAAAATATTATCAATAGATTATTTTCTATTGGTTAAAAACAAAGTTATGAAAAATCTAAAACTTCTAAATCATCCATCAATTAATTAATATCTGAATTAACTTTTATTATCTGTTATAAAAAGAATGCAAGAGTTACAAATAGACTTAATAAAAATGTAATTTTAAATTTATTTGCGATATTGAACTATTAATTATAATAATTTGATAAAAAATTTTTGGATAATGAGTTTTCGGAATTTACTGAATTTTTTATGAAAAATTATTCATCCTATTCTATATTTAATGATTATTATTTTCGCAATCTTGATGCAAAAGTTTACTTTCTAATAAGCTTTATTTTTGATTATTATTTATTATCAGGACTGTAAATATTTGTATTATCATCCATTTATTATAAATCAATCAAATCATGTAAATATTATTAATTACAATCATTTTCAATATAAGGAATATCAATAAGCTCTTCTTGAGCAATGTTTCCTTATAAAAAAAAATCAAATTCCGATTTAGATTTATATTCTAATTATTATGAAATAGGTTCAAGAATGCTTTATTAGTATGTAAATTAAGAAAAGCTTTTTTATTTATAATTAGATTTTCGAATATATTCAAAAATTAATATATAATAAGCTGGCTAATTATTTATTACTTTAATTTATTAATTAATTGTTGTTACATAAGGAAATTCTTATTCTGTATCAGACAATATCAATTCTAAGTTCTCTTGATAATTTTCAATTTCAGAATATAATGGTAAAAACTTTCTAATATTATATTCGATATTTTTAAAATCAAATTGGGAAATATTCAAAGTATTAGATAATGACTCACTTAAACAAGTTATTTTTAATTAAGAATTTAATATCATAGCCATAGGTTATTCTAATGAAACTTAAATAAAAGTAATAAACTTTAATTCGTCTGTAATTATGGTATTGAATCCAAATTCAATTGATGACATATATGTATCATTATCTTTTGCAATAAAACTAGCTTCAAATCTTTTAGCATATTTAGAAATTCCAGTTTCTATGAATTGTTCTATTATTGAATTATGATGTTCTCTTATTCCTGGAGGAATGTAATTCTCAATTTCTGAGTTGGAATCTATAGTGAATATAGAATTGTTAGAGATGCCAGAAATCTTAATACCTTAATCATATTTTGAAATTAGATAAGCTAATTTATTAAGATCATAATTATCATGTTATATTGGATTATTTTGATGAGAAAGAAATCTTGCTTAATGAAAGTTATTCATAATCTCAGAATAAAAAAATAATAATATTGACTTATTTTTTAAAGTTGAATGCTTCTAATATTATAATTTTAGAGTTTCTTCAAAAATTGATATTTTATCTAAATATTCATAATATAGATCAAATTTATCTTCTTATGAATTTTATAATAGATATAATTTTTATTATAATAATTGTTTTAACTCTTTTATATTTTAATATGATTGTTCTTCAACTTCAATGAGATTATAAAGAGAATCAACAAAAGTTTATTGGGATTATTAATTGGAATATATAATCGTTTTTATCAATCTTAAACATTTTAATTTCATTTTTTATTTTTTTACTTCTTAATAAATATTTAAATCTTTCATTTCTTAAAGTTAAATTAAGGCTTTTTAATATTATTTATGATGAATCAATATTGAAATATTTATGAGTACATTTTCTTTCTTTTTATTTTTGTTGTTTTCGAAATTAGAAATATCTGTTTTTTTATTTCTTTCTTCTCTATATTATGTAATTCGTAATAAGATAGGAAAAATTACTAAAAGTGAAGATAAATTATTTTAAAATCCTAAGATTATTATTATTGTATAAAGTATTGTATATAATTAAATGGAAGCAATAATGAAGTTATTTGTAAAAACTAATTATAGTAAAGATTGCAATAATCCTATCAAATTTAGTGTTATTATATTTGAATCATAATACCATAATAATGATTAGGTTATTTATATAAACCAAATGAGATAGTTTGGATAGAAAACTTTAGTTTAATGAAAATTATAAGTTTCTATATCTAAAGTTTCTAATAACAAAAACTGATTAAGAGCTGATATCATAATTAAGCATGGTTATAAAATAAAACATATGGGGGTTGAGGAAATCTCCATTCCAAAATTTAAAAAGTTTGTGATCATTAATCCACCATACAATGAAATAATTCTTTTACCAGGCATATTAAAAAAAATCCCTAATACATATAGGATATTTGCAATTAGAAAAAAATATCCAACGATAGTAGAGTTTATAAATAATTACGGTCTAGCAAATAAAGATAATATATAAATGTATTTATGTTGATCTTAAGGTTGTAAATATGATAAACTTAGCGAAGCTCCAAGAATTTATATAAATAACACAACTTTATCTGATAATCTAATTGATATGTCATCTAACTCAATTAATTTTTCAAACATTGACTTTGTCTGTTGAGAAAGCCCTTTTCTCATAAATCTAAATATATAGATAATTAAATAATAATCATTAAAGATAATGTTTAATAGCAAGAATATATTTAGTATTTCAGTATTTTAAATTCATCAAATATTTAAGTTAGATAGTTTCCATGAATTCTTCTAAATTGAAATTATATTATTTACTTATCACTTCAAATTTTATATATATAAATATTTAAATTTAACTTTTCTTATTTGCGAAACAAAATAACTTTAAAAATTACTACATAAGCATTTCCTATCATAATTTCTATTGAAATTTTAAGTTCTTAATTATATCTTAAAGCTGGTAGTAAATTCTGAAAAACACATTTATGTCTAATTAATATTATAATAAGTGAATTATTGAAAATAACCAATTTTATTTAATATAGCATTAAACTTTAAGCATGGTAATTTATTGATCATATTTTAATCATTAATGAAAATAGCTATAATATCTGTATTGATAAATTAGAAATAAAAAAATAAAATTTTGAATAAAGAATATATAAAAATTTTACTCAGTATATTTAAGTTTTTGAAATTGAGTCAAAAAGTTTCTTTAAGCATTAGTGTTTTAGCATTTCTTTCAAAACCATCATCAAATAACATAATTTGCAATGGCACTAGATATAATATTCTTTAGATGATGTATTGTCTATAAATTAGCCTTTTTCTAATTATAATGGATAGGAACATCACAAATGAGAATATAACTATCATTATAAATATGCTATGCATCTAGATTTTTATGAGATAAATACAGTTATTTAATCTACCAATTTCTATGTTTATACACTTAAATCTAATTGAATTTCAATATTAAGTTTACGGACAATTTCAGAAACTAAAAAAGCTCCTTCTAATTCTAAATAACTTAATTGCAGTCTCTCAGTAAATTAATTTATATCTTTTTCTGTTTATATATAATTAACTATGTAAACAAGAATTCCAAGTAATCCTCTTGACATGGCTTAACTCATCACTATTGGACAAATAGTGGATGCTTTTTATCTCATATCATCTAATAATTAATCACAGAGATTATTATCCATTAGATAATTATAATAATCAGCAAACTATTTTGACAAAAAATATCTAATAAATATTAATAAATCATTTACTATTCAAAATCTATTTTATTTATTGTAAAAGCTTATAATTCTGCCAAAGATTAAGTTATTTCTTGAAAAACTAATTAAATATCAGTCTCATCATAATATGGAAAAAACTTTCTTCCATATAAAATATTACTTTATGCAAAGACACAAGGAACATCTGTACCAATATCTGAAACACCCTTATAAAATTTAGCTGTTTCAGGATATTTATTTAAATAATCTTTTACTTAACCATAGGAAATACTTGCCTAAGTTAAGACTGTTATGAGAATTATACATAAAAAGATTCTATTAAAATAGTTTCTCACACTTAAATATGAATTATTTTCTAAGATAAATTTTTTATGATCTTTTTTTTCTAATTTTAATTTAATTTCGTCAAAATATTATTCTTTACGATACATGTAAAATTAATATTAAAATAAATTGTTGTAATCACTATTAATAATTGTTTATAAAGATGATAATCTTTACATATCCTTATTAAAATGTTCTGGACGACAACAAAATAATAAATTTATAAAATTAGCATGGCTTGATTCTATTCGTGAATATAAATAATAACTGCATAAAAGAAAAGTTATAAGGAAAGTTAATGACAATATATAAATAATTTCTAATTTATGTAAAATTGTTATTGATCTCATTATTGTATCTTCTAAAATATCTTGATTAATACGTCCAAATTCTCTTTTGAGAATATAATAATTTCTATACTAATAATATATATATGGTGTATCAACATTAACATTTCCCTCTAACTAATAAACCATTTTTGTTATATATTAATAATTTAACATAATTGTTATACAATTTCTTAAGGAAACATTAAAATGCTCCCCTAAATTTGAAGATGTATATAATTGAATATCTAAATATGTGCTTTCTAAAAACTATTATAATTGTAATTTATTTAAGACTGAATTAACATTTTCTTCTAAACGATCAAAACCTAAATGCAAATTTGATCTAGGAAATATAACTAATTAATCAAAAGATTCTTATGATATTTTTCCAGCTGTTTTTAAATTATTATAATTGAAAATTGTCCATCTTGTAACCAAAAATGATTCAAAAGGCTAAAAAGCAAAATTCTTGATCTACAATAAATCGATGTCAAAAATTAAATTTGTTAAACTAGTATTTGTTTAACTAAATTACTATTATAATAATAAAAATATACAGCTATAACAAATGACAATTATATTAATAAACAAACTGAGGTAAATGAAAGAAATATTTTATGGCGTTAGGTTAATCCTTGAATATCTTCAAGTTTCTATAATATTTCATATTTCTTAAAATAATTAGATTGTCTTAATCCTTTCAAAGAGGACAATTAAGAAGATTCTCTTTATTTACTTTCAGCCATACTGAAATCTTTTAATTATTTTTACCTAATCTAATCATCATCTGAGACAGATACTGAATAATTGATTTTATTTTAGGTTTAGTAAAAGAGAGGCCTAGAAGATTAAATTGGATCTTTTAATTATGTCTAATGGACAGTTGAATCAATTATCATAAGTTCATTAATTTATGATTTTTATAATGTATTTTAATTGGAAATCATTATAACTTAGGGTTCATTACTAGAACCATTAGGATCATCAATAAATACATTTTCAGAAACTGAAAATACTCCTTAAATCATACTATTATTTGTTTCAGTATAAGTGAATTTTACAGAATTTTCTTATTTTTTAAAATAATCAAATTTTATAATGTAAAATAATATTTCCCCATTTAATATTTTTGGAATTATTTCTAATGTTGTTAAATATGTAGTTATTGAATTATATGTTGCTTCATCTTTATCAACACCTACAAAAAAATCAATATTTTCATATTCTCCTTATAATTCGTGTTTTTTAAAAAGAGGCATAAATTTAGTTATAATTTAATTTTTAAAATATGTAATTGTATTGATGCTCAAAGCTGTTAAAATACTTTCTGTTGTCGAAGTAATCATTTTATCTTAATTTAATATCATTATTAAAGGTTAGTCATAAATTGGTTATAAAAAAGTGATAAAATTGATTTCCTCACTTGTAAAACTTACATCAATTGCAAACTCTATTTAATGTAAAGTTCCTTTTGAATGATTATAATAGTAATTAATATCCAATCTCCTCATATATTTTGACTCCCCATTAATTAAGAATTTCTTAACTAATTTCGAATGTTACTCTTTTATACCTGGAGGAATAATTAAATTTATATTTTATTATAGTAAGTTATTATGATTCATTTTGAATAAAATTGGGGCATTATTAGAAGCTCTTTTAATTATAATTTCTTAATTATAAGTGGAAATTAAATAAACCATTTTATTTGTAAATACTGAAAAATTTTATTTATCATCAATTTTTAAAAGTTATTGCTGAAGTAAATTTGCTTTTGTAAATTCATTTAAAATTTCAGAATATAAAAAGCATAACACATTTTATGTTTTTTAATTAGGAAATATAGAATACTATTTTTCCAATTAAATTTAAACAATATTAACTTATTCAATATATTAAAAGAGATTCAATAGAGATATCTTTTCTTTTTATGAAATTATTTATTAAATACGATACTTATTTTTCAATAAATTTATAATTTTAGTTTAGAGTGTTACATTATAATCTTCAAGTTTCATTAATTATTCTACTGCTTCAGATAAACCCTATTATGCTTTATTTTAATTTTTTAATTTAGTATCTAAATGAGTTAACCATTCTTTAATCATTATATCTTTTTTTAGGGAAGATAACCAACTAAGTTTTTTTATTGAATGTAAAATCATAAGTCCTTCATAATATTTTTCTTAATATGCCAACAAAGAAGCATATAATACCATATCTTCTTTATGTGTTGGAAGTGAAATTTTTATTTTTTTTAGTATCTTAAAATCATAAAAATTAACAATTAAGTCTTCCAAAGATTTTGGTATCTATTATTACATTCTTTCAAAATTCATTAAAACTATTCTATGCATAAACAAAATAATTATTAAATCACTTATATAATTATGAGATCCTAACATTAGTTCAACTAATCCTAAATAAATTGTCATTATTTAAATATTAAACAAAATTGTTATTAGAATAGCATTTCCTTTTGGAAATTTTAACAATAATTACACAAGAGTTGTTAATGCATTAAATATTGCCACTGATTATATGATTTTAATATCGAATTAATATTTAGCCAAATACATTAAAGCTATATTTCCTATAACAACAATATGACAAATTATAGATTTAGTTGGATTAAAAATACTACGAGAGTCAAAATTCAACGTACCTTCTGCAAATATCTATTCAAAAATATTAATGAAAATCAACATAATTTATACCAAATAATCCAAAGAACCTTTTGATATTTCAAAAAAGAAATTAATTAAACCTAAATTAAGTATTTAACCAAAAATGTTAATCGCCCTTGAAAAAAAGCATTTCACTTATGAAGATATTATGTATATAAAGCATAAAGCTAAAATTACATATTGTATATAATCCAGTTATAATACAATTTAGGGTCTTGCAATAATACTAAAAACATATGTATATGAGCTCATCTAATTTTAAAATATATATGAAAAGTTCCTTAGAGAAGCCATTATCTTTATTGCTTAGGTCAAATAATTATTCATCTATATTGAATGATATACAAAGTCTAAGTAATTGAAAAGTATTTTATTTCTAATTTCAAGCAAACTATTGCTTTAGTTTTGGCTTTCCATTATTGATTGTAATATAAATAAATAATGAAAAAACTTGAAAATGATAATGATTATGAAATTTAAACAAATTCATAATAAAGAAAATAGTAAAAAAGATAATCCTTAGTTTTGATAATTTATGAATAATTTGAACTTTAGATTTTTTATATTTATTTATCCTTCAAAATTTTGAATTTGATTTATCCGTAGAATCGTATTTATGGATGGAGCAAATTGATTTTTTCAGAGAAAAAAAAAATTAGTATTATTTGTGTTTTTATTGATAAAAGAAAAATACATAATTTTCGTAAGCTTCTTTCTTTAAAAAGAATTAAAATTAAAGTGCATTCAAAGTCTTTATAATTAAATTGGATCAGTTAGATTATATTAATAATTCCTTATAAATATATTACAATTATAATTAATATGATAATTATATATTAAGTCTAATTACTGATAATTTTTTAGTTTTTCCATCGGATTTGTCCATTTATTATGTAGTTTAGATGTCAAAGCTCTTTGTGCCTTATATTTTGACTATACTTTTGTATTCAAATTTTAAACATAAAAGAAATTAAAGCTGGCAAGTTATTTTCAACAATTTTTGGATATATTTTTTTATTTTTTGTTAATAAATATAGGAAAGATTTTATATTTAAATAAAATGTAGTAGATGAATTCATTTAGATGTTCTATGAACCACTAAGTAAATTTTATGGTCTATAACAGTATAAAATAAAAAAGTTTGTTAATGAAGGGTATCGCTTTATAAATTTAATTAATCTAAGAAGTTGATTTAATTTTATTTAGAATTATGGTGTATGTGTTAAAATATTTAGAGAATTTATATATTTTTTTTTAATATCGTGATAATTAAATGCATATTAGGATGAAAAGCGATATGAGATTTGATTAACTTAAACTTGATTACTTATAAGGAAATAGTTCAAAAATACTAAAATCAGAATAAGATTCTACTTAACCTTCGCAAACTTAAATTTTTTAAGGAAATCTTGTTGAAAATAAAACAGACAGATAATTATCTCCTATAATAAAAAGTAATAGGTCTAGACATAAGTTAAAACAATGTTAATCTCTTGTTCTTGATAATGATCCAGATCTTGAAGAATTTTCTATTTGGGGAGATTTGGAAGAATTGCCTGTCGGAAATGACTAAAGTGATAATATAGTTTCTTTTTTGGAATTATACAAATATCGATATGAAAAAACAACTAAGAAAGCAGTTTCTTGTTATAATATTATATAAATGACAAAAAAGTAAAGTTCATGTATAAAGATTAGATTAATAAATAGACATTCAATAGCTAGATTAAAATATTATGGAATAAACAAATTATAATGGATAGATTTTAGGGATTGGAGTAGATCAGGCAATCTTAATTCTTTGTGATATTTTAATTTGTTTTAGATTTTAGTCTTAATTGATAATTAATATAAATCTGATGGGTAATATGTGCGAATATCATGCAAGAAATGTATAATAGATTGTTTAATAAAAAGATAAACAACGAATAAAATATTTAACCAAAGTTATTAGCTTAACATAGATTTTAAGATATTGGAATATACTTGGATATAGGAGATATAAAAAATGAAGAAGTAGATGTAATAGTGGCATAAACAGATTTAAATTTAAAAGTATAAACTATTAATAAGATAGCTTCCTTATTATTTAATAAATAATGTATCACCTTAAACAAAATAATAGTTGCTAAAATATATTTAATAGATTAGAGATAAATAAGTAGTATCTCATGGTGGTGTTGTACATTCTCATGCTGCAGAAGTATAATATATACATTATAATAATTAGTTAGAATTTGATTTTGTATTTTATTGTGTATTACCAAATGAAGATGATGAACCTATGAAATTAGCTAGAAATCACAATCCCAAAAATTTAAACTTAAAGTTACCAAAAAATGCTCATTAAAAATATTAGAAATAATTTATTTATGATTGCATGATGACTTGTCTTAAAGTAGCAGAAGAAATGGAGATTACGTCGATATGTTTTCCAGTAATGAAATCAACTAAATTTACTATATCTACAATAGCAACAATGCAAATGATTGCAGTTAAGAACTTTTTAGAAGAGAATGTTACAAAAATTAAGTTTTTGAGTTAAGTTAGATTTTGCATTCAAGATGATAAAGATTAAGAATTATTCAAATGGGCTTTTGATAAAGTTTTTATGGATACAGATGATAGTAGTGAAGCCAGTGATGAAGATTCTCTTAATAATAATAGTGGTAATAGTGGAAGTGGAAGTGCAGGAAATTCATTAAGTAAAAATGTAATTATAATTGATTAAATTTTAGACATTTTATGAATTATAACCAACTGTTAAAAAACCATTATAAAAAAATTTTGAGGAAGATGAATTTGTCAAAAGTTTTGGAGTCAATTATTATGATAAATTTGAAAGCCCTTAAAGTGTTGGTAGAAAAATTTCTATTTGATAATATTAATACTTTTTTATATATATTTTATTTTTATATATGGAATTGAAAAATGACGAGATGAATGATATAATAAGGTAAACTGAATTTAAAGATATTGATGTTACTAATTGGTATGAATTTTCAGGTATAATTTTGCCTTAAATGCTTATTAAGCTTGTTTAATTTTAAGCATTATGGGGAATGCTTTATTAATTATGATCTTTTAGAAAATCTAAAATTTGTTTTTATGGAAAAAAGAGGACTCTAAAAATAATCCTTCTAAAATGTTAAGTGTCAATTGTTTATTATTAATAACTATATTATGTAAAGATAATATTTATTAAAGTTAAGATCTTTGCATGTTACTATTCAATAACAGGTTTCTTATTTAGTTAATTTTGGAATTGGAAATGTAATTCTGAAGAAAATTACTTAACGATTTCATCATCATTTTATTTAACAGTTTAAATATGTTAAGCATAAACTTTGAATCTCACATTTTGTTTTTGTAGTAATTTATGGCTTAAATTATGGAGAATGAAATTAAAAATAGATCAGAATAAATCTCTACTAAGTTTAACCAATATTTTATAACTATTTCTTTCCATATTAATTGTAGCAATTCCAATTGTTACCATAATTTCATTAATTTTAGAAAAATATGTTAGTACTAGCATAGGAAGAGATTGTTTAGGTGCATTAACTATATTAAGTACTATTTCATTTGCTATTATTATTTTGATACTGCATTCTAAACTTAAAGATTAATATAGTGTTGGTAATCATTTTAGATCTGTAAATTTATAATTAATATTTTTAGAAATTAAAATATTTATCTATAGGAATAATAATTTGTGCTCTTTTAAGGCCATCTTTTAATTTTTTGTTCTCTTATGAATTTTTTTGGAAATTAAAACCAGGACAAGAATGTGATGATAATGGTGTTATAAAAATTAATTTGCCTGATTAAGGTTCCACTTGGTATGAAATTGATATATTTTTATATAGGGCTATTTTCTAATTCTCTTATTCTTTAATAACCGATTTAATTCCTATTTATATATTATCCTTGTTGTTTTCTCCTAATTTCACAAAGAGAAAATAATTAGTAAATGTAGGGGATGGTTGGGATTCTGGTTTAGAATGATTATTTAAAAAACTTTTTTAATAAAATGTAATTTTATAATAACCTAAAACAAAAACTTTAAGAAGGCAAAAAAGGATTCTCATTATCACCAGATAAAGGATTATCAATAACATAAAATAAACCTCCATTAGTTGAATCAAGATCTATATGGAATAAAAATGTGTATTTTGTACCTAAATGGGAAAAGCGAGATATCAAACATGTTGAAAGTAATAATCATACACCATTTCCTATTCGAAATTACATTAATTATGTATAATAGCATAGTGAAGGATTCTCGAACTCTCTTAATCTTGATTTCTTCAAACATATAATTAGACATTTCGCTGTTAATTAATGGTGGATAGATTAAACTAAAATATTCAAAAGTACTATACCTATAAATATACTACAGACTCCAGAAATAATTCAATAGAATAATTAAATTTATTAATTGTTAATTCAAAAGTCAAATGATGATCTTAACTTTTATAATACAATCCTTTCTAATACTAAACCACCTTAGATACCAATTCCTGAAAAATAATTATAAGAATATAAATCTTCAATTACATATTAAGTGTTGGATTTTAATGCTACACAAAAATTTTAAAATTAATCTTTATTTTAATTATAAGACATCTTCATTAAAAGAATTATTTAATTGTTATCTGAACGTGGACTATCAGGTTTAGGATATTATGATTATCTAACTTTTTAGAAAATTGTTGAAGATTAAAAATAGGGAATTTGTGATGCACAAACCTTTTTAAAAGTTCTAGAAATAAAGCGACTCTTCAATTAAATAAATCTTAATTCTTTATAAAATTAATCTATAACTAATTAAATTAATTCTTAAAATTAAAATATCTAATCGTAAAATACATTAAAATTTAGAAGATGGAATTAAGAAAAAGTCTTGCTCTCAAATGAAATCTAAGATTTAGCTAATTATGTTGGATTAGATATAAATTTAAAAAGAGCAAGAAAAAATTATGAATTAAATAAAACAGAATAATAATTTAATGAACTCATTATAATTGGTGATTAAATTTCAAGTAATGCATAAAAAATCATTCTTGATACATAATCAAAATTTTCAAAAGGTGAATAAGAAGTATTTTAATCAAGTGAGCAATTCTAATAATTTAAAGTTTCATCTTAAAACTAATAAACAAATGGATTAGTAGACCAATTCAAATCTTAATTAGGTTTTTTACAAGATAAAACAGATATAGATTTTAATATGGAATCATCAGAGAATTAATTTAATTTATAAAATGAAAGAATTGATAATCAAAAATAAAAATCATAAGAACGTTAAATAACTGACAAAATTTCAAAGTAAACTTAAATCGATAAATTTGATAGTTCTTTTCATTCTCCTTAAAAACATTTATAAGATAAATTATTATAAAATCCTAATTAATTTTCATAACCAAATCCTAATTAATTGTCATTATCAAATCCTAATTAATTGTCATTACCAAACTCTAATTAATTGTCATTACCAAACTCTAATTAATTTTCATAATCGAATCCTAATTAATTAAGTAAACTTTAAAGTACATAAAAAGTTAACTAAAATATTTCACCATAAAAAAAGATTATTTAGATCCCAAAAAGTAATAGTAATAGTAATAGTAAACCTAAAAATTCTTAAAAGAGCTAGGAATAATATCAAAAATATCATAAAAATAGTAATTAAAGATTCAAAGATAGAAGATTAGAGGAATAGAATAGAAAACTAAGTAGAAATCTCTAATCTCAATTATCTTAACAATCATTAAGATCTTATGAAGATTATCTTAATCCTATTGAATTAGAAAATATATCTTCAAACAATTTGCCAATAAATTTATCACATAATTATCATACTTAAAATGAAATAAAACAAAATTTAAGTAGCCATTAAAATAGATAATCATAAATTATTACAAGTTATAATAGCATTAGTCTTCATTAAGATAGGAAAAAAGTTAATGATGAAAATGATGTTCAATTGATGATAGAATTTATAAAGAAAAATAAAAAATATTAGACTGAACTTTAGGATAAACTATTTAATAAAGATAGTAAAAATTTATAAGGAGAAGATTTAGAAGAATTTTAAAGTAATCGAAATTTAATTTAACAGATTGATATTAATTAAATTAATGAATCTTAAAATTCAAGTGATGATATAGATCATATCCAATCCCTTGCTTAAAAAGAAGTGAAATCTCTTCATCCTTAATATTAAGATTCTGAAATTCATAATTCAATGCCTGAATCTATTTCAAATAATACTACAGCAAGAACTCTAAGAAACACTAGTAATTAAAATTATGTTCATCCAATAAAAAATAAATTTGAAAATCTAGAAGATCAAAATAATGATAAACATGAATAATTGTAAACAATAAATGAAATTTCGAGAAAGATTTCTCCAATTTTAGTTAGGTAAACTTCAATTAAAAATTATAAAAAAAGTTCCGAATAGAAATAATTATAAAAACCAATAAAAGATTTTTAGGAAGAAAAATAATTTAATTAAGTAAATTTAGTAAATTCTCCAGATATAATCATTTAATCAGAAGTAAAGCAGGAAGAAATAAGTAATAATATGTATTCTTAAAAATCAATTGATTTACCCTCAGTAAAAATACGTAATACTTTAGGAATTACAGAAAAATCTAAAAGTTAACTTAAATCATCTACAAATTTTACTGATTAAAATAAATAAATTATAAAAGATTAATAGAAAATTGAAATAACATCTAAATTTTTGGATACTTAATAAGAAAATAAGAGAAATAAAAATAAATTTTATAATCGAGAAGTTTTTGATGATCCTATGGAAGATGAATCAGATTAAGAGTAAGAGAATGATGAAGCAGAAAAAATTAATAATCCTATTAATAAAGAATATAAAAAAAAGAAAAAAGCAAAATTGTAATAATTATCAACTTCTAAACAAGAAAGAATTGAAGATCATAAGAGATATCTTTAATTTTTAAAATAAGAATTAAAAGAAATGCTTGATAAAAAAGTTAATCTTAAAGAAATCAAAGAACATATTAATATAATACTTAGTGAAATAGGAGGTATTAGTTTAGATTAAGATTTAGACTATTATATTTAATTATGTATATAATTATTTTATTTAGATAAATCTAGAGCTTAAGAATTGAGTTAAGTAAATGTAGAATCTCATGAAATTAGATTTTAAAACCAATAACCAATTTGTGAGTTGAAATTAAAAAGAGAAATTAAAGGATTAAAATTTGCCAAAGATTGTGATAGAATCACTAAACTAAAGCCAGTTGATTATGAAGATATTATTGAAAGTTAAAAGTAAAAACTAATAATCAATTTCTAGCTAAATATAAATAGAAGAAGAACAAAAAGATTTTTAAGAATATCAAACTTATCATTATTCACCTTAATTTAGATATGAATAAAAACCTTCTCCTTTATAAACTGATTTAATCTAGGTTTCCTTAGATGTCACAAGAAGTCAAACACCAAATAAAAGAAGACTTTATAGAACCAATCCAAGATTTGAATCAGATTTTACTATTAATAGATTTAAAAAGAAATCTTCAAATAAAAATACAAAGTAACAAAAATATTAAAAACAAACTTAACCAATTATGATGAAAAAAGATCCACTTAATGATAATTTTCCATATTTGCATAAATACAAACCAGAATTATTAAAAACTATTTTAGAAGCTCGAATTAATTTAGAATAACTGATTTGATAATAAATATGATATTTCTAGTAATTTATATATATTTTCATATTTAATTTATANGGAAGAAATAAGTAATAATATGTATTCTTAAAAATCAATTGATTTACCCTCAGTAAAAATACGTAATACTTTAGGAATTACAGAAAAATCTAAAAGTTAACTTAAATCATCTACAAATTTTACTGATTAAAATAAATAAATTATAAAAGATTAATAGAAAATTGAAATAACATCTAAATTTTTGGATACTTAATAAGAAAATAAGAGAAATAAAAATAAATTTTATAATCGAGAAGTTTTTGATGATCCTATGGAAGATGAATCAGATTAAGAGTAAGAGAATGATGAAGCAGAAAAAATTAATAATCCTATTAATAAAGAATATAAAAAAAAGAAAAAAGCAAAATTGTAATAATTATCAACTTCTAAACAAGAAAGAATTGAAGATCATAAGAGATATCTTTAATTTTTAAAATAAGAATTAAAAGAAATGCTTGATAAAAAAGTTAATCTTAAAGAAATCAAAGAACATATTAATATAATACTTAGTGAAATAGGAGGTATTAGTTTAGATTAAGATTTAGACTATTATATTTAATTATGTATATAATTATTTTATTTAGATAAATCTAGAGCTTAAGAATTGAGTTAAGTAAATGTAGAATCTCATGAAATTAGATTTTAAAACCAATAACCAATTTGTGAGTTGAAATTAAAAAGAGAAATTAAAGGATTAAAATTTGCCAAAGATTGTGATAGAATCACTAAACTAAAGCCAGTTGATTATGAAGATATTATTGAAAGTTAAAAGTAAAAACTAATAATCAATTTCTAGCTAAATATAAATAGAAGAAGAACAAAAAGATTTTTAAGAATATCAAACTTATCATTATTCACCTTAATTTAGATATGAATAAAAACCTTCTCCTTTATAAACTGATTTAATCTAGGTTTCCTTAGATGTCACAAGAAGTCAAACACCAAATAAAAGAAGACTTTATAGAACCAATCCAAGATTTGAATCAGATTTTACTATTAATAGATTTAAAAAGAAATCTTCAAATAAAAATACAAAGTAACAAAAATATTAAAAACAAACTTAACCAATTATGATGAAAAAAGATCCACTTAATGATAATTTTCCATATTTGCATAAATACAAACCAGAATTATTAAAAACTATTTTAGAAGCTCGAATTAATTTAGAATAACTGATTTGATAATAAATATGATATTTCTAGTAATTTATATATATTTTCATATTTAATTTATATTCATATTAATATAAAATGCCGTATATAATCTCTATTCTTACAAATAGAAATTATTAAAATTGTTTTGAGCTTTTTGTAAAGCCTCTGGATTCTTGTATCTAAAATTCCAAGTTAATTCATATTTTAATATCAAAATGTTAATTGAATTATAAAACATGTGAATTTTCAAATTATATTTAAAAATAAAATAAAAAGTTAAGCTAAATTTAAAAGTTTAAAATTAACATATAAGTTAAAAAAAATCAACAATCTTAAACTAAAGGTTAATGAATATTTGAATGTTCAACAGATTCATGAACTGATTATTCGGCATTAATTATTCTATTTAAATTAGATTCACATCCTTAATAAGCAGCTTCAAGTTGTTAAATATCCAAAAGTTGTGCTAATGACTTGATTTAATAAAATACCTTATAAAGATATAGCATTTTTGAAATCATCAGAATTTTAGCAGAATAATAATTTCTAGCCTAGTTCTTCTATAAATACTATCAAGACTAATTAATATGCACATTTATTCATAGATATTTTTTTAATTATTAAATTCCAGATATTACATAATGGTAATGATTATACTAAACTAGTATAAAATGATGAAAGAATTTCAAAGAAAATATGTTCAACTGCAATATCATAGTTTTTACAATGTTACACAATATCTTTATGTAAGACCTCCATATATTACATTACAATTTCTTATGGGCAAAAGAGAGTGTCTTCCTTAACTAAAGGAAAATGAACACTTCTCATTAATTCAACAAAAGCAGTAAAAAGCCAGAATGCCTATGCTTCAGAATCAAATTTATGGCCAAATACAGGTTTACTTAAATCATATAAAAAATGAGGATGAGTTATACATATAAATTTATTAGCAATTTAAAATAGTATAGTTAAAAATGACACATTTAATTAAATGGTTCTGACATTACAATAAATAAGAAATGATGTTAAGACTCCTTAAAATTATTTATGTTGATTTGCTTAAACTACAGGTAATTTATTCATAAAGTCATCAACATCTTTAAGTAAAGGTAATCTTAGATTAGGAATAGATTTTATTTAATAATAGATTTAAACATTATCCGTGACATCAGTAAATTCTAAATAATTTCGCTTGAGTATTTCAGTAACAGGTTTAACAACTTTCTCCATACAATCTAATTGAGTAAACCAACTAGCTGGTTAACACTAAGGTTACAGACATATATTCTCTATATACAAACTTTAATATAAATTTTAGATATCTTCTGAATATCTTTCAATTTCTAAACCAAATTTTACTGTTTCAATAATTGGAAGCTAAAAAAATGATTAAATAAATTTTACAGGAGTTCTTTATTCTATCATTTTGATGCTAACTTTTCTTAAAACACCATTTAATTATACATATTTTAATCTATCTAGAAATATTGGGTCAATATTAGAATGTTCCAACATATCCATTTCGACAAATATCTTTGATTGTTCATATTCAAGGGCTATCCAAAATGAACGGCCTTCATATAAATATTTTATCAAATCTTAGAATTATATTCTTAAAACTTTTGAAGCAGTATTTGTTCCTTTAATATATTCTAATAGATTACTCATTGTATCAATAACTTAAAAATCAATAAAATCTTTATATCCTAAACTATCAATTGTCATGTAAGTTTTTCCTTATAACCCAAGTATACCATCTTTAAAACTCCAAGCACTATAGTCTTTTCTTCTTTATTGATTCATTTGTGCAAGTAATCTACAAGTGAAATAAGGACTTTTTTCTATATTATATTGTAATCCATCTAATATTTTAATACTTTCAATATCTTTAGTCTCCTCAGTTCTCTAAATTAAATTCGACAAATATTACTTCAGATATAAATCTTAATTGTAATAATGGTCTTATTAGTTAAATATTATTTTGAATATACATTCTAATTATTTTAATTGAAAATTTCTTAGGATTAGTATGATGTATAAAATTAGATCTTTATTGCCATCCTTTTAAGAATTTTTATATATCAAACTTCTTTGGCTTAATATGATTTTCTATTAACTTTTCTAACATCTAAGTTCTCTCTTTTTCTCTTTTTATTTTTTCCAATTCTCTTTGCTCTTGTGATTATTAAATTTATTATTATTCCTTAATAGATGATTTTTTTAATTAATCTTAATAATCTTATTCATCTTATAATAGTTTCTAACTTTTCTTTAACCAAACCTTTATATGATAATTCATCACATTTCTTTACCATTTAATTAAATTATTAGCATCTACTTATGCTTATTATTTTTTTTATTTATTTGTATAAATAGCAAATTATTCCAATTATAAAGCAAATTTTAATGCCCAAATAAAAGTGAATTTATCTTCATATTCTTGATAGCAATATCCAAAACATTTTGCTACTTATTTTGGTTTTTATTAAATCAATTTTTCAATTATTAGATATCTTTACCATAAAAGTGCTTAATTTTCATCTTTCATATAAATATAAACGTTTGTATGATCTTTTTCAAATTGAATCAATAATCTTGCTTTACTTCCTTACTTATCATGCCATGTGTTTTAATTATTAGTCTTGTTTTCCACTTATATTGATTTTATAGGTGGAAATTATTTAATTGGTTTATGATCTTTCATTTGAAATAGATTATTTTTATCAAATCTTACTTATCTCTCTAAACTACTTCCTATTACTCTTCCTATCTTATACATTATCAATTCTTGTTTGCGTTATTCTTCATTCAAACAAATATCTGTTGTCAATTTTTCTGAATTTGATTCTTATATAATTTAAGAATTTTCTGCTAATTACTATTTAAATGAAGCTATAAGAAGACTTTAATATTCATGTTATGAATTTTATAACCATCCTGTTGATATTACATGTCCTTTGCATAATTAAGACGATTATTTCATTTAATTAATTATTATATTAATATATAAAAATTGGCAAAAACCTCTCAATCAAAATTCAGATATTATTTATTTTAATGAAAATTTTATTATTTATTAATCAGAATAACTATTTTGAAGAAATTTTAATATAAATATTGTTTACCCTTTAAGCAACAGGAATTAGCTTATATTTAGACTCACTAATTTCAATTATATATAATTGCATTTTCATTATTGCCTTCATTATTTTTGCATTCTATTACCCTAAAACAATATTATTTCGATTTTGGTATCATCATCATTTTCATATTGCTCTGCCTATATTAATTTAAAATTAATAATTGGATATTATCAGCTTATTTAATGTACTCCTTATTATAACCATTGCAATACTACTTTTATTATATACAGAAAAGATTGGAGAAATTCAAATATATAAGGCTATTAAAATATTTAATTATACTTTTATCTTAATAGCATTTTCAATACATCACTTAAACCATTTTATATTCCTCATCTGTTTACTTGTATATGACGTTCTTATTATTTTATAAGTTTTTGGATTAATGATTGTCACAAATTAAGAATTTATCAAATTTTAAACTTTAACTTTAATTTCAATGACTCGTTTGATTGTTTTTTTAATGTTATTCTTAATTTAAACCAAAGACTTGCTATTAGTAATTCCTTTGCTTTTATTTTTGTAGATTTAATTATTAAATCGATACATTCATTATCAAATCAAGAATATATTATAATAGTAACCATATAAATTAAGTTCTATGATTTTATTGCAATTTACATATTAATTAGGTTTGTATATTGGATTATTATATATATCTCAAATACTAGTAACACATTCAAAAGATTGCACTCGTTTAGATTGTTTTTGCAATAGAGACATTTCTATTAATTAATAAGAAACCTGGAAAAGTGCTAAGACAATGTTAAAATAAAGTCTTAATGAGATTCTCTGTGAAATTATAAGATTATACAAGTTCTCATAAATGGCTGATTCTGAAGAATATGTAAATATTCAAATAAATTATCAAGCTTCTTTTATTAAGTAGAATTGAGATTGAATATAGAAATGATAAACTTTTTGAAACTTTGATCAGAAGTTCTAAACTAAGTTAAACAACCTTTTATGGATATACAGTATTTCCTTATTAGTTTAGAATATAGTGTCATCGTGATATCTTTTATCATAAATTATTATCTAAAATTTAAGGAGTTAGACTTAATAGTTATATTTATTATACATATTGTAACTTAGTTGAATAAGTAGGATAATTGATTGTGAAATTGTTGAATCAAAGATAATAGATTTTAGCAATGTTTACAATTTAATATTAAAATCCACTTTATTATTTATTTCATGATAGATTATTTTAATATATCAGTTAATACGAAAAATGTGATTCTTTATTACAAAAAATTCTTTACTTAAATCCATAATCCTTTGTTACATAGAATTTAGTTTAAGCTCTTTATTCAATGGTTACATTTCAAGAAGAAAAACTAAAATAAATTTAAGTAAATCATAATCTGTTAAGTGTTCAAGTAGATTCACTTTGGAAAATTCTAAATGATCGTCAATGTTGTTTTGTATAATGCAAATATGAAAAAGGACTTGTAATGTTAAATCATTCAGTTCTTTTCACTTAATTGATGGAAGGTAAATCTAATTAAATAATTTTAGAAAATGGTATTAAGTCTGACTTTGTTGGACAATACATAGACAAATTAATATCAAGTCCATTTAAAGAAGTTCACTCAAGATTTATTAAAAGATTAATTGATGAAGGTAAACCAAGATTGTTAAACAATGGAATATAATAGTTTTTCATAAATACCAATAAAGGCTTCATGAAATAAATTGATAGTTTGGTAAGGCTTGGCTAAAGTATGGAATATTTAACTTTTATGACAATTATGGGATATAAATAAGAATAAACTTGTGGTAAAATTTTATTGAATAGTTTTGGAACTATTTATTCATATTCAGAATTGGCTGTTTAATAATTATATCTAGATAAAATATTAAAATTGCATCACAAAATTAATATTAATATGAAATTGTGCATACCTAAATCTTAAAACTTAAATGAATTAAATGAAGGATTTATTTTAATTCCTAAAACTAATTTTACCAAAAAAGATGATAAAGCTAATACTATGTAAGCTACTTAAGATGAAAAAGTATCATTTTATAAATATTTTCTCAAATATCCAAAAAAATGCTTTGTGTTTTTTTCTATATATAAATTTAACAATACATCCTATGATGATGACAATTTGTAATATGAAACACTTGAAATTTATTAATCTAATGAGATAAAAGATATTGAAATAAAAATGTTAGCACTTGAATTAATGTTAAAATAATTTATGTTTAATAATAGTATTTAAACAGAAGTTTATGTTACAAGTTATACTTCATTCAAATCAATAATACCAGAGATAAAAAATTAAAAATCTCAGAGTCAATAAAGTCCTTCATAGGAATAAGAAATTGATGATAGAGATTTTATTATCAGTAATGAAAGTATCCATATTTAATAAGAACCTTAAAATGTCTAACTGTATTAATTTATAGCTTTAGATTAAAATGAAATACAAGTAGAAAAAAAAAATAATTAAGATAATCATTCTTCAATTATCGCAAATTCTTTTTAAACTCAAGACTATTTACTTTCAAGTAGAAGATTTAATGATCTCAGTATAAGAGATTCTAAAAGAGAAAGTTAATAATTAATTCATCAAAATTTTGGAAATCTTTAAAACATTTCTCATTAAGAGAAAGTTTTATAAGGAGACGAAGAATATTAAGAGGTTGATTCACCTGAAGAAACTTAAATATAAATGTAAATGGAAATTTCTATAAAAGATATTAATGAATAATATTTAATAGGATAAATTAATTGGATAAGATCCATGTTAAAATTAAATAAAAATTAATTAGAAAAGTAACCTAAATTTAAAACTAAAACTTATAAAAAAGGATCTTTTAATAAATTAATTTTAGAGTAGTAATCATAATCAATAAAAAGCACAGACTCATAAAAAGGAATGATTAATCATGTAATCAATGGCATGATATAATCAAATTCTCACTAATTTTATAGCATACTTATAATTGCACTATTTTATATTATTCTTCTACTTGTCTTAATTATTTTGAGTATAATTTAATTGTAAAAAGGACTTCATCATATTTATTTAGATTCTAGTGCAGGATAATTTTCAATTACATTACTATAGAATATTAATTTGATGGAAATTGCAATTCATTTACTTGCAACTAATTCTACATTTGGAGCACCACAATTTTACATTTAAAACTCTACTGATGATTATATTCATTATGTTCGGACTGTGAATAATCGTTAATACATAAATCCTGAATTTTTATAAAAGTTAGAATATGCACCAATTAAAATTAATCATACATTTTCTAATTATGGAGTTTATGAGTATATTACATTTAATACGAGACGTTATTTAGTTGATTCTTTACCTTTAGTATTTCATAGAATATTAGAAGTTGTTGAATATGAAGAATCTCATTTTGATATCAAACATATGGAAGAAAGTTATTTCACTTTAAATTATCCAACATATTTTAATTTAGCTGCTAATTTAATTAATTCTACTGATAATGAAATGAAATAAACTAAAGATGCAGCAGTAAATACAGCTTTAAATTATTTAATTATAGGCTTATGCTCTGGTGTAATTATTGCAGTATTTATTGGCTTAGCTGAAATATCAATTACAAAATGGAGAGTTTCTATTGTTAGAACTTATTTCTTATTCTAAAATTTATAATCATCTATTATTGAACAAGAAAATGAAACACTTAATCTACTTGCTGTTGATGAATTATAACATATGAAATATAATATAATCAAATTAGATAAATAATCATAATAAGCCTTAAAAAATGAATAAAGACTTATTGATACAAAATTAAAATAATCTTTTTGGGCTAAATAATTAATTTTAATTATTCTCTTAGGAGCTTTAGAATTGCTATATTTTATTCCATATTATCAAATATTTTCAAATTCTGCAAATTAATTAATTTCATTTCATGAAAATCTCTATAAGTTAGGTCTTACATAACTTTCATTTAGCAATAGATTAGTTTATTTTATTTAATAATATGCAAATCCATATAATAATGTTAATCCTACTATTTTTAATTAATTTGAATCTTGGTTTTAAAATTATTAAGATTAATATTTATTTGAACTTCCATATGATGAAGCACATGATGTTGCCTCATTAACATCTATTGTAAATCATAATATTTGTGAAATGGAGGAAATTATTCCTATGAATAAACTAGGATATTAATGTCCATACATTCTATAGGAAGGCTATTCAAAATTTGTTGTCACAACTGAAAATTAATTAAATGTTATGCAATCAGAATATTCAAATTTTTCATTGGGAATATTTCAAATAATGAAAGATATTGACTTTTTAGAAATTATTATTGCTTATGGTTTTGTATTTCCTTAATTTAATAAAAATAGAGATGAATTATTCGGAATTTAAAAATAAAATAATGAAAAATCAAATACATAAGCAATATTAATGGCTATTTTAGTTTTGATTGCTCTAATTATTGTCTTTGTTGTCATAATTTTTATAATTTCTAAATAATTTCTAGCAATTATCAAAACTGTTAAATTAACTCTCTTGCTTTTCTCAAAAGATTAGATTTCTAAGAATAAGCATTTAGTACAAATTTTGAGTAAAGAAGTAACTTTTGATTGAATTAATTTGTTAAAATTGTATTTTTACTTTATTCATAAATAATTTAATATTATCTAATAATTATTTCAATCTTCATTTATATTATTTCTATATATTATATGTATAAGAATATTTGATATTCTTTTAAATTAAAAAAAAAAATTTATTCCATTTTTATATTGGATTGTAAAGAAATTAAAAGATAAGAGATATAAATTATAAATTTATTGCAAAAAAATATATTTAAATATGAGATGATAGGATCTGATAAGTTTTTGTTATAAAATAATATTAAATAATGATATGTTGATATTCTAATGATTTAACTTTCTTTATAATTATTCTTTAAAATATTATTTTATTAATTCCATCTTCTTACATGCAACATAGAACTGAAGACTATGATTTACTTTATAAGTTAGTTTTAATAGGTATTATTGATTTCTATTTAAAGGGGATTCTGGTGTTGGAAAAACAAATATTCTCAATTAATTTACAAGAGGCGAATTCTTACAAGATTCCAAAACTACAATAGGAGTAAATTGTTGAGTTTATCATTTAAAATAGGTTGAGTTTGCTTCTAAAAATGTTACGATTGATGATAAAACCATAAAAGCACAAATTTGGGATACAGCTGGCCAAGAGAGATACAGAGCTATAACTTCAGCTTATTATAGAGGAGCAGTCGGAGCCATGATAATTTATGATATTACTAAATCATTGACTTTTGAAAATGTAGATAAATGGATGAAAGTATTTATCTTAGCAATAAATAAGGAATTGAAAGAAAATGCAGACCCTTCCTTATAAATTATGATTGTCGGAAATAAAACTGATTAAAAACATATAAGATAAGTAGCTACTGATTGTGCTATTGCCTATGCTTAACGCAATGGAGTAGCATTCATTGAGACAAGTGCTAAAGATGGAACAAATGTAGAGGAAGCCTTTAAAAATATTTTACAATGTAAGAATAAAAATCTAATAAAAAAGAAATATATAAATCCGCAAAAGTTGTTAAACCAACTCCATAACCAACTAAATTTATTGTTGCAGATACAGATGTGGTTAAACCAGAAAAGTCTTCAAGTTGCTGTTGATTTGAAAAAATATTTATTATTTGTTATTTACAATCAAAATATCATTTAATATTATATTAAAAAGTCAAAAAATGTCTGATTTCTAACTAAACTTGTTCGTCAGAATTTTTCAGTTTTTATAAATATTTTGCTACATAATGTTTGAGCTCAGGTATAATTGTTATCGTTTTTTTAGTTTATTAATTTGCATTTACAAGAACTTAAACAAACATTTCTAAATATAATTCATTATACTCTTTTTGAAGGGATTTTAATAAATTTTTTTAAAATACTTAAACCTTTTAATTCTTTGGATCATGAAGTTAATAATATTGTAAAATTTATATTTATAATGGTATTTCCTAATCATCTTTAATTTTTATGGTATTTATTTATTAAAATATTTAAGAATTTTATAATTAAAGAGAATTAATCGCAAACAATATTCCAAAACCATTTTCTGCCTAAATATCCTTTAATTTACTCTTTAGGCTTATCAAGAATTTCTCCAAAATTTCTTTCTCAATTTTATTTAATTAGGTTAAAATCGTCAAAATAATTGAAATATCAGAAACTTTTAACAATTTTGGATTGATTTTTTAATTTAGTTTTTATAAAAACTTATCTGAATATTCAGTGTCTACAACAGATAATATTTGATAAATCTTTGGAAAATATTTACTGTCTATAAGATTAAGGTTTTAGTATAGATATCTAAATTGATATTATATTTATTACTAAATCAAATAATTTCCAAGTGGTTTGGTTAACTTCTTTAGTTGAATTAAAAATTGCAATAGTGCAATAATATCTATGATTGGTATTTCATTTAAATTTCTATCTAGTAGATTATTAATAATTATATCCCAACTAATTTAAATTAGTACATCTTAATTTTCTTAAAGTGTTTCCATGTAATTGTATAATTCATAAAAGTTAAGTTAGGACAGATTTAGATCTAAATCATTCTAACAAATTTTATATACCAATAACATTAGTTGAATTGTTTTATCATCATAATTTTACATCTAAATATTTAACGTTTTTTTTACATATTTTTTTAATTTAGCATTGATAATCAAAATGATTAATTTACTAACAAGAGAAAACTGTTATGTTTAAACAGAGATGGCTTCAATTGATTTAGTAAATTCATCCATGATTTTAGTTTCAGATTAAATTAATTTATTGTTGTTTGGAATTTTTTAGGAAGATTATAAATCAATTAATTCGATAAAGAGTTTCCATATTTATTCTTCTAAAGTTTAAGGTTTTAATTTGAGAAGTTAGTTTTTAAAATTTTCATTAATTGAATTATATTCTTGATTTGATTATTTTGAGTAATAATATTTCATATGAAAAAACATGAGAGCTTTTTAGACATAATTAGCTTGTAGTAAGATTGATTATACAATAGATTGATAAATCTTTAAATCATATTCTTAATTGAATTGACTTACTTACAGATAATTATTTATTGACTATAAAAATTGGTTAAACTCTTGTTATTCCAAGTGCTTAAGATCCCTGGTGATTAGAGAAACAAATGATGGGAAAATGGATGTATTAAATTAAATGAAATTGAATTACGCATTGAGTATACTTGAATATCCTAATGATTATTTGATGCCTTGATAAGTTACAGGAGTGGATTGACATAGAGATAAATACTTAGCTAATTTAAATGAATCATTAAGGAGAATAGATTTTCCTTTAGAGAATGCCATAAATATTTTCATAAATAAATTAATAAAAAGTTGATAAATGGATTAGAAGATTGAATAATGAATAAGAAAGTAGATAAAATTTGAAAAATGAAGTAAAAAAGGGATGTGATCCTATATTTTTTGATGTTATGATAATCAGATCAATTTCTGCTGGCAATGAATTGAGCAGTGGTGGATAATTTTTCACTGATGTGCTCTTAGAGTCTGTCAACAATTTCTTATTAAGCAGCTCTAAATGATAATTATAGTAAGGATACCTTTCAGCAGTTTAAGTTTCATAGATTTCTGATTAGACTGCAAACCATGCTTATTATCCAGCAAGTCTTTCTTCGCTGTTTTCTAATTCAAGAGTATGGAATTCGATCCATGATTAAGCATCTTCAATAGTATCTTTTTATTCTTAGATTTAGACTTCCAATTAAGCTTTTCTTTCAACCAATCTTGTATGTTCATTGCTCAAATGAACACTGAATTCAGCCCAATGAGCAGCTTATCTTTCTTCAACATCCTATTTATTTAGATTAAATAAATACAGTTTTAGCAGCTTTTTCAGATACTAATTATTATCTGATTTCACTTAAGAGTTAAGCAATTTTGGTTAAAGCTTTTTAATTGACTCCATGAGTAGCTAATTCAGTAAGAGCTGTAATGACTGGCTATAAGATAATAATTATAGAAAATATTACTTATAACAAGGCAGTGTGTGAAGTGTTATCAGAGAGTTTCTTATGAAGTGTGTCATAATTGCTCTTTAATTAAGCAAATGAAGCTCCAAGACTTAAATGTTAGACGAGTTTGGCAGCATCATCGATAGCATCAATAACATCATCAATAGCAGCAACCTTAGCAACAAAGGTTTCATGTTATTGATTTCTGGTGGCTTCCTCTCTAGCATAGGTAGCTTCATTATTAGCAATATCTTAGATTGTAACTCTAATATCTTCTTCAGAGACAGCAAGAGCTTCAATAGTATCATCTCTCAATTAAGTATTTGAGGCAATTTAGTTTTAATGATACAAGATTTCCTTTTCCAAATCTTCAACAATCTACTATATTATATAATTCTTACTCTATTATTAGTTGTGGTGTCAAGTTCAAATGCATGGTCATGATCATTTTAGTCTTAAACAAGTCCAGCACCAACACCATTTAATAACATATTAACTTCATTGGCTGGAGTTTAGGCTTATAAATGAGCCTTTATGGCACTCAAGACAACGTGTCCAAATGGATCAGCATTAATTTAAGCCAATGTGGTATGGGTATCTAAGAATTTGGCAGCAGTCACAGCAAGAACCAAAGCTAAGAGAGCTATTTTTTACATATTTAATATTAATTTAAAAACGGATCGAGCACCTTATTTATACTCATTTTCTAATATAATTTTATATTAATAATAATCCTACCCTCATAAATCTCTTTCTTTCTTCAATCTTTCTCTTCTCTTCAATCCTTTAATATTAATAATCTATTTATTAGACTAACATTATATATATATATTACATAATTTTATTTTAATACATATTCTATCCAATCACTAATAAAAATAACAAAATCTTATATTATATTCAATCCTATTTTATCTTCTACTCTTATCAATATCTTCTTCCCTCCTAACTCTAATAATCTTATATCCCTTCTCTTTACATCTACTATCCTATTTTCCCATAAGAAGAAGGATAAACCCAATCTTTTTAATTACCCTAATTCATTCCATCCTTAAATTCCCTCTCTCTCCATATTCCACTATTCCTACCATACTCTGGCACATAATAATCGGGTATTGGTACAGCTCTTGGATCCCTATGCATTTCATAATCAAATTAAGGTTCATATCTCAATCTCTCAGAATTCAAATACGCTGCTCCTCCATAATCTTAAGGAAATATATTTCTCTCATTCAATATTATAGGCGCTCCACCATAATCTACTAGTCTTGACATTTTTTAATAATCTCTTATTGGAAATACTCTATATCCAAAATCTCTTCTTCCTTCTCTCCATTAATTTCTTTTATGAAATATTGCCTCTGGAATTCCACTCCTCTATTCATTTAATATTCCAGGCGGAGTCATACTTCTATATTCTGGATGAACCCATCCAAAACCTTACTAACCCACATCTCTAGAATCTTTAACATAGAAATTTGGTTCTTAAAATACTTAAGCAAAACCTCTATAATCATGAATATATCCTCTTTAAGTTCCTCTCAAACTTTAAATACCTCTTCTTGGTTCCAAAGGTTATACTAGGCTTTATGCTATAACTTCAGGTACACCTACAACATTATAAACATTATCATTTGTGAATATTGTATTAAATGGAGCACTTTCAAATCTCTATGCTGATGTTCCTGACAATATGTTGGTATTTGATCTGTTGTTTTAATAATCCTTTAATGTATTTTCTTATTATCTACCCAGTAGAAACTACTATTGTTCTTAATCTTTATTCCTATTTGCCGTCTCATTATATTAAGGCCTTTCAGAATGAACAACCAAATCTTAAGCTTTCCCATAATAATCCTAGATTTTACGATTATCCTCTGGTTGCCTTTACAGAAATTCTAAATTCTATCCTGTAGGTTTTATGTATCCTTTTGGAAACTTTTCTATTTCTATTGGTCTGGTTGGAGCATAATACATTTAATAAAATAAATATTATAATCAGTTAGTAGTTAATTCTCTAAATTATTATAATATTTTAGTTCTCTTCTTCTTCTTTCTAACTAATTTTCAATTTTTCTAATTTTAATATTAAATATTGTAATAATGATTCTTAACATCAAAAATTATTGATTATCTATTATATTACTTAAAAAAACAATCTAAAAAATTAAAATAAAATTTCAGATAAATAAGAATGCTTTTTTTCATTCTAATTTTCTTTTTCATATTCTATCAATTTAGATTTCAAAATCTATTTCAATAATTAAATTTTTATTCTTTTTTAAAATTCATCTATCTAGATTTATTATAATATAAAGCTATTAAATTTATCATTTGTTATCTTCATAATCTATTAAGAGCTCAACATTTATTAATTTTTATAAATAATTATGAAATAATAACCTAATTATTAAAGTTTCACAAGTATTTTTGATCTTGAGCAATCGGTAACATTTTGGGAACCCTTATAATAATCACTTTAGGCAGAAAGATTGCTTTATAAAGGAAAATTCTTTGAATTCATTGGTAATGTATGGGTTGAAGAACATTATGAACTTTATCCAGAAGTGCTATGTAAAGGTTAATTTTATATGCAATTACCTGGAGTATAAATAAGAAGACTCAAACCAACTGAGACTTATGGACCCCATAAATATGGATTAGGGTTCTTAAAAGGACCTTACAGGTTGTTGTTATATACCGAATCAGTTGAATAGCTAAATTAATGGTACTAAGTCCATAGAGTTTAGGCATGACTACTTGAAAAGACTTTGTCTATTGCCCAATTTTAACAAACGTCATAAAATTATTGGTAAGATCAAGAATTCACTTAATTTTTACGATTGCTACAAATGTATTAATGGGTTGCAATATTAAGTCAAAATCTTAGAAAAATCTCAAATAACTTAAGCGAAATAAGTTATAAGAGAAATTTAAATATTGCGTCGTTTAAATCATCCTTAAATCTAAAAATTATTAGAAGTCTATGAAGACAGCAATACCGTATATATTTTGTTTGATAAATTCTTAGGTCACTCACTTAAAACTAAATTACCAGATTATTAGAAGTAATATACATATTTAATACATAGTTTAACTGAAAAACAATAAGCTGAAGTATGTTTCAAGTTGTTAAATGCCTTAGCACATATACATTAAAAAAATATTATTCACAAAGATATAAGGCCAGAGAATATTATTTAATTGAATAGTTAATTAAATAATCTAATAATTGCCAATTTTGCAAGTGCTGATTCAAAAGAAAAATGTAAAAAGAGAAAAGTCTTTAATCCAGGTTTCATGGCTCCTGAATTATTTCAAAATAGAAATTTTGATGATAAAATAGATATATTCTCATTAGGTGTTATATTTTATGGTATCTTTTATTGCAAGTATCCATTTGAAGGAAAAGATTTTAGAGAAACTGCTACATTAAATGAAAAATGTGAAATAAATTTTGAATACTCTAAAAAATTATCCTCTTCTGCTATTGAATTACTATAGGGAATGCTAAAAAAAGATCCATAATAGAGGCTTAATGCATAAACTGCTTTAAAGCACCATTGGTTTATTAATTCAAGAAGTAAAGAATAAATGAAAGGAAATTTACTTGGAGCACCTTCACTTTCAACTATCTAAGAGAAATCTGAAATTGATATCTCTATGTAAGACCGATAATTCAATATATAATCTAAATTAAGAGCTAAATCTGTTGATACATTATTCATTTAAGATGCAAATGAAGTAGAATCAATTCCTTTGCATTAGAAAATTTAGAAAATGACAATTATTTAATTTAATCCATCCAAATTTAATCATTGATTAATAAATTTATATAATTGTTCATTGAATAAAAAACTTATTTACTATTATTTAATTATTCTTTTATATTTAGTTGAGAATAATTTATTTATAATATGAATAATTGAATTGATTTTTTAATTTGAATTTATATTCAATCATATTTTCGTTTAAATGATATTGAATATCAAAGAATGCGATCAAATACAATACTGTCTAAAAAAACTTATTTCTCAATTAATTCTTTAAAATATTTAATAGCAACCCTCATCTAAGGAGTATTTTAAATTCATTCCATAACTTAAATTAGTTCTGAATATTTTCTATTCTTAAATAGATTAGATCTTGGCTTGTAGATAGGATTATATTTTATCTAAAATACACAAAATCATAAATATCAAGGTTCTTTTATTTAAAAGGCTAGTAACCATCTGCATTCGACAAAGATTCATAATCTTTCTGTAGAAACTTTGGAATACTTAAACTTGTAGTTTAGAGTGTTACTTAATTTATTTTTAACTTTAAACAAATTTTCTAACAGA
Organism: Paramecium sonneborni; assembly: GCA_905182985.1. Lineage (NCBI taxonomy): Eukaryota > Ciliophora > Oligohymenophorea > Peniculida > Parameciidae > Paramecium > Paramecium sonneborni. The sequence goes on from CAJJDN010000054.1 coordinate 530,825, forward strand.
ATTTAAGGGTATCTTTATTAATTAATGCAAGATTTTTAAATATGAATATTAAAAAAATATTTTTTTTTGTTTTATCATGCTCATTATTATTTCCTAGCTGTTTAAGTGCTAGAATTAAATAATTTTTTTTATGGAAGATTTTTGCATCAAAATGATCATTTCACTAAAAATTTTATTTCAATTAATACTATATTGATTATGTGCTTCATAAAATCTTCAATTTGATTATGCTAATTAAGATGTCTATTATTAATACATTCAAATATTAAATATGTTTATGGAAATTTAAATAAAACTTTTTTATTTCCACATTATTTGGATAGTAATTATAAAATTGTCAAGATTTTAGTTTTTTTCAGGAATTCTTAAATTTAAATCAAAAAAGGTACTATTAAATTATGAGAGTAATAGGATTAATATTATTATATAAAGATATGTTAAAATAACCGATAAAAGTTTGCAAAGAGGTTGGCTATAAAATTATTATTAATTATAATGAATTAAAATTATTCAATTGTTATGGAATTAACAAAACAATAAGAATTAACATTAGCAATTGAAATAGCAGCAATTTGTGTGCCTTCTGTCTTTATATTAGTTTTCACTCTTTATTGTTATTTAAAGTTTTAGCACTTAAATAATGCTTAGTTTAAGTTAGTAACGAGAATATTATTTTCAGATTTAATATATGAATCAATAATGAGCGTAATAAGTTTGGCATACATTATAACTTAAAATAGTAGTAGTAGAGAAAGTTACTTGAGAGATTCACATCCAACTTTTTGCTATATAGAAGCTTATTTATCAAATTTTTCAATTTTATCTAGTACTGCCTGGACATCAATAATTTGTCATACTTTATATATGCAAGTGTATAGAAATATATCAAAGATGTATTATTATCAATATATTTTTGTTGGTTACGTGATTCCAACCATAATTAGTTTCATGTAAATAATAAACAATATTAGTTTATAGACCATTTTATATAGATGGATATGGAGTGACATATCCAATGTAATCTACAAACTGTTTCTATAATATGAGATTGGATAAGAGGGCTTATGATTTATACATAACCTTGTGTTACTATTTACCAATTTGGATAGCATTTTTATATAATTTAACAATAATAAGTTTAGTTGTAAGGAGAATATTAAAGCATATAACAGATTTTACAAATAAAACATAAGTATTTGCATTATTTGTGTATCCAACAATATTGTTTATATGTTGGGTGATTGTAATCTTACCATTCTTATCCTGTAGCCTGGCTTAGTTTAACAATTTAATCCATAATCAATAATATGGTAATACTTATCGTAGTTCTTTTGTAACATACTTGGACTGTTGGATGCTTTGTGTTATTGTTTCACTGAGATATTCACTAAGATTAGATTAAATGGATGTAAATTAGAATATTAAGAAGATTAATGTGAAAGTAATTTTGAGACTCAAAATAGTCAACAATTAACTTAAGTAGTTGATTCATAATAATTGTGAATACTATTTTTAAAATAATATTAATTAATTAAGCGTCATTATATTTTTTAGTGCGTTTGCAATTTAATATTATAAAATGAAGAACAAAAATATAGTATTATAATATAATTGAAATGTCATCAACATAAGAGATGGTAAAATGTTCATTCAATCCGGATGACATGGGATAACTATTGTATAAAGAGAATTATCATAAGTATATATTAATTAAAGAGAGATTAGATGGATAAAAGTATAAGAATTGATTGCAAAGGATCCAATATTGTAAAATAATGTTGGAGATTATGGTTAGAGTAGAGATAAATTATATGAGATCTATTGCAAGAAAGCTTATAAATTACATAAGTTATTAAATTATAGTGATGAAATGATTCCTGGTATGGTGAACAGTCAATTTCCAGAAACAGTAGTGACTGTGTTGCATTAAACAATGTTTATTCCAACTATAAAGTATTTGGGAACTGAAAAATAAATTGAGAAATGGCTGCCTCCATCGTTAAATTATGAAATAGTAGGGTGTTATGCTTAGACTGAATTAGGACATGGATCAGACGTATAAAGTTTAGAAACTACTGCTGTCTATGATAAAAATACAGAAGAGTTTATTTTAAATTCTCCAACAATATCATCAACAAAATGGTGGATTGGAGATTTAGGATTAACAGCAACCCATGCAGTAACACATGCTTAATTATTTATTAATGGAAAACATTATGGAGTACAAACTTTTATTGTTTAAGTAAGAGATACACATACTCATTTACCATTAAAAGGAATTGAAGTAGGAGATGTTGGACCTAAATATGGTTATAATACTAAAGATAATGGATATTTAAGAATGAATAATGTTAGAATTCCTAGAGAATAAATGCTTATGAGATATTCTAAAGTAAGTAAAGCAGGAGAATTTATCAAAGCTTAAAATGAGAAAATTGGATATGCTACTATGATGTAAGTTAGAACTTCAATCATATTTAATACTTATGTCTCATTAGCATAAGGTTTAGCTATTGGAGTTAGATATTCTCATTTTAGAAGATAATTTAAAGATAATAATGCTATTGAAAGGCCTATTATTGATTATTAAACTTAATAAGATAAATTAATTCCTTTAGTTGCTGATTGCTATGCTTAAGGTTTTGGATGTTAAAGAATTAAAGAGATTTTAACAGAAAATCTTAAAAGAATTAATGAAAAAAATGATTTTTCTCTTATGGGAGATTTACATGCATTATTATGTTGTTGTAAGGCTGTTTATACATGGAATACACACTTTGGTTTAGATAAAATTAGATAATCTTTGGGAGGACACGGATTCTTATAATCATCAGGTGTTTGTACTATTTAAACAGAATTTTCACCAAGTTGTACCTATGAAGGAGAAAATACAGTCTTATTGTTATAAACTGGAAGATATCTCTTAAAAGCTTGTAATAAAGCATAAAAAAATTAACCTATTAATGAAAATGTTGAGTACCTTCATAATTTACAATCAACTCTATCATAGAAAGCTACTTTCACACGATAAGAATAGCTCCTATGTCCTGAAATTATTAGAAAATTAATGAGATTACATGCAGCTTTCTATGTTAATAAGGTGATGCTCAAAATGATGGAAAAAGGTATTAATATAATATATCATAATTAGCTGGTGAATTTGGCCCTAAAGAAGCATGGAATAAACATGTAGGTGTTTCAATAACAGAAGCTTCTATTGCTCACACTTATTATTGGACATTTAAAACCTTTTTAGATACATTAATTAAGTAATTATTCTTTAAAATTAATTATAGAGTCTAAGATGAAAATATTAGATCTGTTTTATCTAATTTATGTTGTTTATATGGATTATAAAGAATTATTGATTGGCCTATTGGATATTTTGAGGGTGGATTTTTAACTGGAGAATAATTAGAAATAATTTTAAATGCAAAAGAACACATTTTCACATTGATAAAACCTGATTTACTTGGATTAGTTGAAGTAAATTTAATAATTAACATTTAGGCTTTTAAATTCAATGACAATGCATTAAGATCAGATTTAGTTGATCCAAAACCTTATGAAAAATTATTGTAAAGTGCTAAGTTGAGTTCCGTAAATAATGAAGAATACTAAAAAAAATTAAGATCATTGACAAAATAACTTAGAGAGATTCCAAAGCTCTGATTTATAAATAATAATTTAATAAATAAAAATAATGTAGTAAGTGACAACAGAATATGTTAGAAATTTAAATGGAATAACACAAGAGTATATGAGTATGTAAATGATAGTTTCTTGTGTCCTGTGAATGCAAATATCTACAATATCTAATTTCTAAAATTTAGAATAAGAGATATGGATTCAGGTTAAACTCTATTTGAAGTTGAACGTGATTAAGATGAAGAATCCATAGGTATAATCAAATATTAAGTTATTTAGAAAATCTCCCACCAGAATATTAAGATGAAGCTAGGAGAATCAAATACCACTTTGGACCATAATTTTTTGAATTGAAAACAGTGGGAGCATAATTAACTTTCTCAGTTGGTAATAAACCAGTTAAAAATTTCACAATAATTGAAAGACATTACTTCGGAGATCATCTCTTAAGAAGCTATGAATTTCAGTTCCCCTTTTGTATTCCAAATTCAACCAATACATGGGAACATATTTACACAATTCCAGAAATTGATGAAGCTATGGTATATAAATAAATTATTCTATTAAATAGAGATAAGAAATGATCAATAATCCATTTCAAACAAAATCTGACAGCTTTTATTTTGTAGGAGAACAGTTAGTTATGCATAATAAAGCAGAGTATGATTACTCTTCTTTTGATTGAAAAAATTAGAATATCTATTATATATATAAATATATATTTCATATCATAACTTTCCCTAGAAGATCTTCTTAATGACAAAAATTATTAATTCTCTAATAGTTATCATTGTATCATTAAATCATTCCATTTAAATTTGTGTATAATCTTTAATTTATTATATTAATTACAAAAAGTATTTAAATATCATATCCTTATTTTTTATAGATATTCATAAATTCATAATTGCAGTTCTGTGAATTTCCACCACAACTCTATCCTAATTATTATTAGAGCAATAGATTTTAAAATTTATAGTATAGATGTTTCTATACTCAATAAACTCATATATAAAAATGAGATTTGCATAACTATTTTTTAAGGACTTCATTAATCTCATAAAATGAAGAGTTCTAAAGATTATATTTTATTTATAAGCTATAAATTTATAGAGATCCTATTGATCTTTATTTGCAAAGTTATTGAAATATTAGAAAACAATAAAGTTAATTTAAAGTGCAATAAATTGCATTCAAAATATCACTTCTATCTAGTCACAGATTCATATGAAAATTTTTAAACTCTTCATTTAGTATTAATGTTTAATGTAGATATATAATCAAAATTCTAATATTTGTTGTATTTGTTTCCTTTAAAAAATTCCTTACTCTTTTATCATTAATGTAATTTTATTTGATAAGTTTATTCTTTATTTTTCCCTCCTCATAGCACAATAATAACCAAACCTACTATTTACAAATCCTTAATTTAATTTATTGTTAAAGTAACTTACAATAATATTTTAAATTTTTTTGAAAGATAAATATACACTAAGCAATTACTATTGATTTGATGAGTTTAAATTTTAGTCTATTTTAAAATTTTTTAAGTTTCCGTTCAATAAGGAAGATTCTTACATTCAAAAAATAATAAATCTAAATCAGCTCAAATTATTTCAATAATTTTTGAAAAATTGAAACTAGCCATACAATAAAATATAAGCTAATTCTAAACCTAATAGTTCTAATTTATTATTAATTTATCTCTTTTTCAATTTTTGACAACAAGAACTTATATTCATATATTTTAATGATTAAAATTCTATTTTCATTTATTTTTATTATTTATTGACCTGACTTAAAAATATCCCATTAAAAATACATTATTTCTTAATATTAATCTTAAACCTAACTAGAATGATTTAAATGCCTCCATTCTCTAGAATTAATAATTATTAAATAAAACCAATCCATTCTCTAACATTAATAATTATCTAATAAAACCAATTAATACATCCCCATTTTCTTAGAAGGATTTTATTTGTCATTTATAGCAAAATTAGACTATATTAAGCATCACAGAAATATTTCAAACTATTTTGAATATTCTGATTAAAATCAAAATAACTTTATAATAATTCTATAATTTGAAATTATTTTATTTTTTTATTTTTAGAAAGGATTTTTATTCTTTCATTAGTGATAGTTGTTTTTATTAAAGATAATGTTTTACATTTAGAATTAAAAAATTTATAGTAAGAAATATTAAATAATTGAAAAATATTTAAATATAATATTAAATGAATCATAATAAACTCTTTCTATAAAACAAATAATGATTAACATTAATAATATATACTTAAAGTATATTATCTTAATCGATGATAAATTAAAAATATAAAATAACTAATGCCTTTGAATAGAATGAAAACTTTTAAAATCAAAACTTAGTTATGAAAACTCTGAAAAACAATTATTTTTAAATAGTTTTAAATTCTAAACTAGAAGAATTAAAACTCGAAGAATTAATTACAATTACCTAAGAAAAATTTTCTCTGTATTGTAAATATATTTCAAGATGTTTATAAATGTAAAAAATAGAGTTACCTTCTGCATTTAAACTTGATATAAAGAATGATTTAGTTACATTATAACAAATGGAACTTCCAATAATAGCATCACCTTTCTAAAGATTAATATTAAATCCTCAGTTTATTAATCAAAAGTATTTTTTTGAAAACTTAGCAAATGGGTCAGAGTCATTTTTGAATTATTTTGATAGCATATTTTTTGAGGAATTATTGCTCACCCTTCTATTTTGGTATATACTTTAAAATTTAAGATAAATTAATGAGACAGATTCTTATGATATTTATATTTATCCATAAAGATGCAATTTTTACATTATTAAGAATAATGTTGCGCCTTTTTTCAAATCTGAAAAATTAATGATGCTCAATATATTACTTAATAGTTAAACTCTACCATAAATAAATAATGATTTAGAAATTAATTAAGAATATTAAATATAATTATTTGATATTCATCCGCCTGATAAGATAGTAAATAAAGGTATCATAATTCCTATAAAAAACATAATTCAATAAAAATAATCAAGTATGGAATCAGATTTAGAAATTTAAAAATACTTTAAGTTTGATTAGGTTACTATCACATCAAAACCATATTATTTTATATTTAGTACATTATGTGAGATAGAAAAGAAAGATGATTTAAATCATATAATTGAGTTTAGTACTTCAGGATCACCCAAGTGTTAAATATGCAATTACTCTATACATCCTGATAATTTTGATACCTTTTATACCAAGAAAGATTTATTAGATATTTGGTAGAAAGGCTAACTATGGTTTAAATAGTAAGCAAGGTTAGTGTCACCAATATTTTTATTGGGAAAATAAAAGTTTTAAATAAAGGAAGATGAAAATTAAGAAAACTTGTTAATTTAGTTTTATTTTTAAAATAAAAAACAAGATTTAATTTTAAAAGATTAATAGTAATAAGATTTGGATTAATCTGAAGACACAAAAGAGAAATTAGAATGTTTATTATTATATAAAAGACTTAAAGTAGTTTAACCGTTCTTAAATTAAAAGTTTGATTAGGTAGATTCAATGTAATAATATGAAATAACTGAAAGTTTAGAAAGTGATGATGAAGATGAATCCAACAATATTTAGCAAAAAGAGAACTTAATTAAATAAACTAAAATTAAGTGAGTATTTTTAATTAAAAATATTGAATTATTTTAGAATGAATTAAGATAAATTCTTATATGAATAATTGCATCAATGTCTGTTAAGGGATGTTTATGAAGCCAATGATCTAACTTAATCTTTGAAAAGTTGGATGACAACATCGATGATAGCATTTTCCTCTAAAATTATTGAATAGAATAAATACCTTATCTTCTGGCAGTTTCAGAAGCATAGAATTCTCTCTTTTCTTCTAAATCTTAAGTGGCACCAGCGACGGCATTCAATGAGTCTTTCCATAATTTAAGAGCTTTAGCTTATTAAGCCAAAACAGCTGGAAGTTACTTAAATTATAAACAAAATTGATACAGTTTCTAATTTTTCAACAAGACCTGTTCTTCTTTCATGTTCAGAGTTCAACCAAGCAACTTCAGCATTTGTATCTGAAACGTATTTGGCAAGAGCAAAAGCAGCATGAATTTCTTATTCTTAAAGTGTGGCAAGAGTTGATTCTAATTCAGCTTATAAATCAACTAAAATAGAAAGGACTTATTCTCCTGTAGTTCCTTCTCTCTTAACTTCAGCAAGGGATTAGAATTTTTAGAGGGCATCTTATTAGAAAAGATGGCTATATGCAGACAATTTGTCAGCTATTGTTTAGGCTTTTTCTACAAGTTCAACTCCAGCATTATTTGTAAGGAATCCTGCTACATCTTGTTGTAAAAGTTAAACAATTGCTACGGCATCAGCATGATCAGCAAGGGATCTGACAAAAAGTCCATTGGCCCAACATCTTTAATCTTAGAGTTATGCATTTCTTCTTTCAATTTCAGCAAGTCTAGATTCAGCCCAAGCTAACCATTAATATCCATCCTTTAAAAATTATTAAATAATTATACTCTGATTTAAGCTTCAACATCACCTCTAACTGCGCCAAGTGCTTCCCATTATTATTTGTTAAGAGTGGCAACATTTGTCAAATCACTAATGACTTAAGAAAAGATTTCTAAAAAGACTTAATATTATTTTATTACCTTCATCTGTGTTATTCTTTTTGTCTGCAGCAGCTTAGACTTAAACATTCTCTGTCTTAAGATCTCTCAAGAGATTGTAAACAGATTCGACTGCATCATTTCCTCTGGTACCTGTTTGAAGAAGTACAGCGAATTTATTTGTGTCTGTAGCTAATACAGCTGCCAATAAGCAAATCGCGATGATTACTCTCATTATTTAATTTTATTATCTAAAAAACGGGTTTCATAATTTTGTTTATATTCCTTCATTTTATACTTAAAATTCATATTTTTTAATATATCCTTTCAAAATATCTTTTAATCCTCATCTCTTTTCTATTACCAACTCTTAATTTATTTAAATGTCAATCTACTCATTCCATATAGTAAATTCAATCATCATTTTCAATAAAAATTTATATCATTATATCTACATTCAAAAATACTCTGCATTTTCATTTTTATTATAATACTTCACTTATAATTTAAATTTATTTTCCTTAATCATTCTCAAAAATTTATAATAACTTTTTATTTTGCTAATTAAATTTTATATCTTCTCTACTTACTATTATTATTATAAATTTTATTTCTGCAATAATTTGATTAGATTTCTAATTATTTTTTTAATAGAAAATTAGATTTGTTGATATCTCAATAGAATATAAAATATTGATCAAATTAGATTAATTGTTAAGAAGATTTCAAAATTTAATTTTTTATAAATTTATAGACTATTTTGTGTTTTAGTTAAAATAAAATTTCTATATTACTTAAATTTTTAATAATTTATAGAATATATAGAAATTTTGGTTTAAAATTTTGATTTTTTTAAATTATAGAAATGATTTTATGTTTACAATTGATGGGATAGAGGATTGATCTAAAATTTATTGTTATAATTATAAATATCTTGTAATAGAATAAATGAAGTTCAAATAATTCATATAATCATCATGGATATAGTCAAAATTAAAATTGAAATAAGTTAAAAAGGATAATTGAAAATAGTAAATCAATAGATATAATTTAAATAAATTATTAGATGAAATAAGAGGATCTTAACTATTTGACTTATGGATCTGTTATTTCAATATCACATGTATAGGATGATCACTCTTTCATAACAACAGATGGTTTTGCCAAGCGAGCAGTTTTTTTAAAGAACTTTGTACTAATATAGCATTTATATAAATAAGCATCATATAGATGTCGTTGACACAAAATAGTTAGGGAAAATGAAAAGTCGACCATATTATAACACATTATTTTAGATATTTCCAAAATTTACAAATAATACCAAATAGGAAATTTTAAAGGAACTAATTGGAGAAGAATAAGAAGAGGAAAGTTTACCAGCTATTCAAAATATTTTAGAAAGCATTTAAAAATAATAGAAAGTAGATGAAAAGACAATGATATCGAAGGATTAAATATAGAGTTTCTCTCAGAAGTTATTATAAGAGTTTAAATATAATCTTGACACATTTGAAAAAGTATTCATATTTCTAATGAATTTAGTCGAAAGCGCATAAGGTTTCATATAAATCTCATATTTAATTGTTGCATTTAGCATCATCAAAATTTTTAGCTTGTCATTAAAAAGAGGCTAGAGTAGAAAGTTCAAATTACAAAATAACTTTGGATGAATTACCTAGTGATTCATCATTATTTAAAATTTTACCAGCATATAAATATTAGAAAGAAGGAGAATAAGTAATTTATGCAAGTGATATTGTATATATTGTAAGAGCAACATCTTTTATGAATAAATTGACATTTTTACATGCTTCTCAAGAGATGGGTAATTATGGCAAGAGTTAAAGAAAAAAGAAAAGTGATGAAGATCTAATGGCCTATAAAAATGATAAGGATATTATAAAAAGAGAAGTAAATGCTGCATTAGATGAAGAGAATTAAACTTAATGGAGAATTTCAGTATATTCTGATTATGTTCCTGAAACATCAGGATTTTTAAAATGTGGTGATGTAATTTGGTTGCATCATTCTGAAACTAATACAACTGTAGCTGCTACTAGAAAAGGTAAACCTGTTGATTAAAAGAATTTTTAATCATTTAATTTAGTTGAATGGTTAAAAGTTGAAAATGTCGAGTTGAATGTATTGAATGGTTCAACTAAAGAAAGTTATGATGAATATACAGGAGATACTCATTCTATGTGGATTATTGAATCTGAAATTTATAAAGAAGGAGGAATTGTAGTATTTGATAAAAAATATAGATTTAAACATTTCACATCTGGATTATATTTATCAGGAACCAAAGATAAATTTACATTAGATAAATAAAGAATTCCTTAAACATTATTTTATTTTAGTTAATTAAGAAATTCTAAAGTCAAAGAAAAATATGTCAAAAGAGGTAATTATGTTTATATTTGTCATGATAAATATGTACCTTCTGGTACTAACAATAATGAAGATAATAGTTTTTGGGTTGATATTCAATATGGAAAAAATTAAAGATTATATCCAATTCTTCATCAAGAATTACATAAAACTGATCAAAGTGTTTTTAAACTCTATGCTAGTAGTAGTAATGATGTTTGGGAGATTTCATTTGTATTAAGTTGTGCTAAGACACTTACAAATTATCTTGATGATATTTAAAGATTAAAATGGGAAAATGATGTTTAGGATAAAGAAATTCTTAAAGATCATTTATTAAAAATTTAAACAACAAAATAATGCATAGAAGATATAAATAATTTTTGTAATAATAGATTAATAAATTCAACTCCTGAATAAAAATATGGAACTATCAATCCATTCAGATAAAAATTATTAAAGGAATAATATTATATTGATTTATTAATAAAAATACTAGTTTAACAATTAAAGCCTGATGATTTAATAGTTTGGAGTAGAAGATTTATGATTATTTAAATGCAAGATATATAATAATAATAAGAAAAAATGAGTAATACAGAATAAACAAATAAAAAATAAGGATTAAAAGATCATGAAGTTTTGGCTTATATTGCTTATAAAATAAATATGAATCAATCTATTTATACACTTTTAACTTCTATTTGTAAATAAAATCCAGAAAATGAGAATTACACTTTTGATTTAATTGGACATTTTTTAGAACATTGTAGATATATACCTGAAGCAATTAAATGTATGATCTCAATAATAGGAAATAATTAAGAATTGCTTAATTTGTTATCAGCAAATATGAAAATTGAATATAATCCAAAAGAGTAATAATTGTTTGAGCCTGATGAAGAAAAATTGTAGTTGCATAATAATAAAATATAAAACAATTTTCTAATTTTTTTCTTAAATTTATTAGAAACAGAAGAATAAGCACATAAGGCAGATTTTTTAACATTCTTAAGAGAAATGTGTATATACAATAGTTAAGGAATTAATTAAAATTAAGAAGCCATTTATAAATTATTAAAGAAGCATAATCATAAAAAGATTTAATTGATTAAAGATAAAGAGGATCCAGATAAAATATCATTAAAAGATGGAAAACTAATGATTCCATTTAAATTATAAAATGATCCTAAAGAAATGTATTTTATAAATGAATAATTGTAATTTTATGCTGATGTATCATATGGAAGAAATCATTTATGGAAATAAGAATTAGAATAGTATTTTAGTAAAGATTTTCTATTTTAAAATATTTGGTAGGATGATGGGAATAAAACATATGCAGTACTTTAAGCAGCATTATGTAAGATTGCAATGAGTCTTTATATTGATCATGATCCACTAAATAGAGTCTAATTACCTAAATATTGTAATCTCTATAAGAGTATTGATAAACCAATAGAAGCTCATTAAGTGAATGTTTATACATCTTTAATTGAAGATTTATTTAAATATTTATAGGAAAATAAATAATAGATAGTTGAAACGCTTGATCCAAAAGATAGTGGAGACAATAATAAAGATTATGATGCATTGGATGGAAATGATGAAAAGAGTTTATTGATAAATGAATTATTATACAATTCTTGTTAAATGATGTAATTGGTTTTAGAATTAGATGTATTTACATTTTTAGATAAAGAATCAAATTTTTATTATAAGTAGATAATAGATATTGTTATTCATTACTTCTTTTATGATTTTAATTAATTATCATTAATGAGAAGTGTATACAAAGTTCAAAAATAAGAAATAACTTAAAGAAAATAAAGGAAGGAAGTAAATCCTTTAGGAATAGGTTTAAATTTAGGAGCTAATTTAATAAGTATGGCAAATCCAATGAATTTAAATTTGAATATATTTGGATCAGATGAAGAATAAAAATCAGAATCTGAAGAGGAAGAATAGGTTGATGAAGGTATTGTAGATGATGTTTAGATGTATACTAATCCTTTGATGAGAGGATTTATTAAATTAGAAAATGAACTTTAGAGTTCACTAAAAACAAGAGAAGAAACTGGATCAAGTTCTTTGGAAATTAAAATTAAATTGACTTTATGTGATATAATGGATAGATTTTTAGATATGAGATAAAATTATTTAATGTTAAATAGTTTAGCTTTTTTTAAAAAATAAATTATTGATAAAATCTAAGAAGCCATTCAATAAATAAAATTACCAAAAGAAAAAGAAGAATTATTGGCTGGATTAACAGAGGAAGATTTCAAATTTTAAAAGATTTAATTATTTGTTTAAAGAAAGACAGATTCAAATTTATTAGGATTATTACCAAATATAGCTAAAACAGGTTTAAAAGATGTAGATGAAAAAGAAGAGAAATAAGATGCATTTGGAATTGGAGCATTAAATTTCTTAAATAAATTAGCTGAAACTAAACCAGAATCTGAAGAGTTTAAAGTATTTACATAGAATTAGATGTTAATATATGATTTAGATTAATACTTTTCATTAAATTTACCTTAGGAAGATATAAGTAAAATATCAAATCCGATTGGAGTTGTGTTACCTTTTTTATTAATAAACTTTTCGTAAATTCATGAAGAAGAATTAGAAAAAAGATGTTTGGCAATAATTATGAGATTATTTAATTATAGAGAGGAACTTTGTAATAATTTATTAAAGTTATAACTTGTAAGTGATCCAGCAAAAAGTAGGTTATATGAATTTCTAAGTGATAAAGTCTTAAGATTAAATCAATTAATTGATAGATCTGAAGTATGGTTAGCTGAATATCTCAAAAATATTAAAAAGAATGATTTAGAGGAAACTTTAGATATTATAGATAATTTTAGATAAGGATTTTTCAAGGATACTTAAATATCCTCAAAAATAATATCAGGAACTTAAGAGATAGATTAAGAGAAATAAAATTTAATGAATGCTTTAAAAATTTATGTTCCTATTTTGAATTTGATTCGAGATTAATTATAATCATTGGATTTTCATCTTGATAATTTAAAAGATATCTAAAGAAAACAAAGACTAGCTTAATTATTTATTTATGCATTTTAATTTTTAACTAATTTCTGTAAAAATAATCATGAAAATTAAATATTGTTATCATAATATATCAATTATTTTGAAAATATGCATTTAGAAGTAGGATAAATTCCTTTGATTTGTGAAATATATAAAGATAACCAAAAACTTTTGACATCAATAAATAGAAATGATAGAGTTTTTCATAGATTTGTAGAATTAATTTATTAAAGTGGAAGAAAAGCATAGTTCTTAGACTTTTTTTTAACAATTATAAAATAAGGAAATAAATATATATTTGATAATTAATTACTTGTATTAAATACATTTTTAGAAAAAGAAGAATTGTTATTTACAGAGAAGAATGAATTTATATTTGATGGGGATATATAATTATAACATTCAGATTTACTATCAGATTTAGGATCTAGTCCTCCTATGAATTAACCATTTCTTTATCATTCAAAGTTACTAGATTTATTATTATAATGTACTTAGATACAAGTTATTGAAGGTGATTAAAAGGATAATTTTACAATAAATATTGCTAAATTAAAAAAGAAATTTACTGTTTAATATATTATGTAATTATTATGTAAAACAGATTCTTTTACAAATAGAAATCCATCTATGTAAGAGTAAGGATTTGGATTAATAAAAAAATAATTATGGATATTTTTTATGCATGTACATATTATAAGTGAGAAAAGTCATAATGTTGGAAAAGAGATTCAAAATGATATACTTAAAGTTATAGAATTTGAAATGAAAAGATTAGAACATATTACATTTGAAAGCTTTTTAGTGAGATATTTTGATTTTTTAATAGATGCTATTTTACCATTATTTACAAATTATTTAATTAAAAAACAATAATTGATTCATTAGGATGATGATGATGATGGAAATGATTAAGAATAAAAAGATATTGCTGCTTTATAACAATTTGCTAAAATTCTATCATCTAAAATATTAAATTTTGGAAAGTATATAACAAGAAAAAAGCATGTTGTTAGTTTGATTGAATTTTATAAATATTTTCCATTAACAAATATGGGAAAATGTTGTTCATCTGCATCTGTTTAAAGTTAATAAAAATAGATAGAAGATTTAGGAGAATTTAATAGTTTAAGAGATATGTTATCAAATATATAAGCTGGAGCTAATGATATTTATTAAACAGATCCTAATGAATAAATGATTTAAGAATAAAATGGAATTTAATAAAATGCTGGAGATATTCATGCACCTAAAACAATATTTTAAAGCAATGCTGTTAAATCAAAGATAGGAATAATGTCAGCACTTTCTTCTAATAAAAAATAAAAAGAAGAATCTATAATTGAAGTTGAAGTTGAATAAGGGGAAATAGAAAAAATATCTTTTGCTTGGGAAGAGTTTGTTAATCATTTATGTTTAAGTGAAAAAAGTAAAACTCATATTTAAGAAGAAATTCAAAAGTTATCAGAAGCAATTGTTAAATTTGAATAGTATTTTGGGAATCCAAGTGATAAAAATGATAAGAATGAAAAAATATTAAAAGTTGAATAAACTTTATTATTAAAGAAATTGATTAAGTTTTTAAGTTATGCAATTAATAATAACTAAAATAATAAATCAATTATTACACTTTTAGGAGTTTTAAGAAAAGTTATTGAAGGAAAACCAAAAGAAGAAAATAAAGAAGAAGTTAAAGCTGAGGATGAAAATGATGAAATGGAAGAAATGCAAACTTTATTTAATAAATTAGGAGCAACTAGAATGGTATTAACTGTTTTAAGTGAATCAATCAATCTTGATAGTGAAATGTTAAGGAATTTCTTGATGTTTATTAATACTCTATTATCAGGGGGTAATAATAAAGTTTAAAGAACTATTTTTGAATTTATGAAAACATATCCAAAAAGTGAGGTTATATTTAATAGATTAAATAATGTAATTTAAGCTTAAATAAAATAAATTACCATGAAGGCTAAAGATAAAAAGGCTGAAGAGCAATAATAAATGAATCCAGTTTAATAATCAGAAGATAATAATATATAAGAATTAAAATAGTAATAAGAATTAGAATTATTATTAACACAAGTTCTAAGATTTTTATAGAATTGTTGTGAAGGTCATTATTTAGATTTATAGAATTATATTCGTTTACAAACAAACTCAAGAAATTCATATAATATGATTAATTAAGTAGCTGAATTACTATTAACATATTATTATAAAGATAAAGCATAATATGAAAATATGGTATTATGTTTAGATACATTAAATGAATTAGTCTAAGGTCCTTGTCCTGAAAATTAAATAGCAGTTGCAGATTCTAAATTCTTTGAAATAGCTTCAGATCTATTTGGATCAAGAAAAGATAAGGATGCAGCAAATAAAGCTTAAACTATGGCATCTAACATAAAAACTTCAAAAACATAAAGTAGTAAAATGATGACTTTTAAAACTTCAAGATATTAAAAATAATAAAAGGGATCAGAATTAAAAGTTTGGTAAATTGAAAGAATGCAAACAAAATGTTTAATTTTAATATTATCTTTGATTGAAATGAGAGAAATATCAGATTCAAATCCAATTATTAAAAGAATTATGAGACATTTAACACCAAGTTTATTATAAAAACATATGGTCAAATGTTTTGATAAATATGAAAAATAATGTAAAGAAGGTTATTAAATAGAGGTTTTAGATAGAATAAAAGAAGATCCAGAATCTGTTAAATAAGATGAAAAGGCAAAGGAAGAAAAATATTATGAATTAATTTTATAAAAAGGTTTTTATATCTACTTTTTAATGAGTTATTACATGCAATCAGAGAGGAATGTTGAAAATTAATTTGTTTAGATGTATAGAGCTAATACAAGAAAAAAGTTAAAATAAGATAAAGGAACATTAGAAGATCTATTATTTGGAGATAATATTGTAGGATAATTAGTCAGTTTTGTAATGTCATTTGTAAATAGTTGGATTGATTTAATGAATTAAATTAAAAAAGAAGCTTAAAAATAGATGGCTGGTTAAAATTTGACATAAGAATAATTAGATAAATAAGAAAGAGAAAAAAAAGCTGAAAAAATTAAATTAGTAAAGAAAGCTTTTGATTTTTTTTATAAAAATAGTGCTTCTATTGAAGTAATTAGAAATAATGAAATTGAAATTGTTTATTTTATACTCTTACCTTATACACATAATTTGCCTAAAGAATAAAAATAGGAATTTCATGAAAATGTAGATAGATCATCTACAAAATCAAAAGTTTAATTTTTAGTTTAAGAATCAGAAAGATTAATAGAAATATGTGAACATGAAGAATAATTAAGAAGAATTTTTTAAAGATAAAAGTTTTTAGCTCTATTTGCTAATTATGTGAAATTATGGAAAGATTTGGCATTCTTATTTACATTATTGTTAAATCTATTTATCATAGGATCATTTGCTTAAAATGAAGAAGGAAATAGAATAACTGATTTTAGATTATTTAGAGATGAATAATATTCACCACAATAAACAAGAAATATTTTCTTGATTTGTGGTACAATTATGGCTTGTTGTTCTATATTTGTTGTAGCTTTTTTTTTATTTAAGAATGCTCCTTTAATAATTAAAAAGGCTTGGAAAACAAAATTACCTTTTGAAGATAAGTTTACATATTGGCCAATTTAATTGATCTATAAATTATTTAAATTATTGGCAGTACTATTTTACATTCTCAAAGAAATAGAAGTTGTATATTATTTAGCCTATGGAACATTAGCTGTTATAGGAACAGTATTGCATCCTTTTTTCTTTAGTTTTCACTTAACAGAGATTTTGATCCGTTATCCAACATTAAAGAATGTTATTAGATCTGTATGGGAACCTAAATAATAATTAGCACTAACATTAGTTCTATTTATAATTCTTGTATACGTATATGGACTTATAGCATATACATTCTTTTTCGAAGATTATAAAGGAAAATGTTAATCTACATTATTTTGTTTTTTATTTACATTTGATTGGACATTTAAAGCTAATGGTGGAGTAGGAGGATACCTATCAGATTTAGAAGATGAAAATGTTGTAGATAAATATCGTGTTGGTAGATTTGTATTTGATAACACTTCAAATATTTTCTTAGTTATTATTATGGTTAATATTGTGGCAGGAATTATTATTGATACTTTTGGATCTTTAAGAGAAGAAGAAAGTGATAAGGTTAGAGATATTGAGGATAAATGTTTTATTTGTGGAAATTTAAAAACTATTTTTGATAGATTATCAGACTCATCATCTATGGGAGGTGGCTTTGATCATCATATAAAAGTTAATCATTATATGTGGAATTATGTTTTTTTTATGGCATATCTCAAATATAAAGATCCAACTGATTATACTGGAATAGAGTAGTTTGTATGGGAAAAAATATAAAGAAAAGATTTAACTTGGTTTCCATTTAATAAAGCTAGAGAATTATAAGACCTTAAATAAGATGAAGAAGAAGAATCTAAAAAAATAGAACGCATTTCTACTGATGTATTATTTATTTATATTTTTAAGATGGGTAATATAATGGATTAAATGAGATAAGCTAGTTAAATGTTGAATTCCATCAAAAATAGAAAATAATTAACAAATGCTTCTAAATAACATGCTGATTAGTTATGAAAAAAAATCACATTAATTATGATTCAAAATATAAAGCTATTTTACTCTTCAATTTCAATTCTGATTTTAAATTTTTAATAAATTCCATAGATGAACAATCTATGATAAATCTTTCAATTAAATCAAATTAATTGAATATTTAAATTCCATGATCAATTTCTTCTTTTGATATTTTAATTCCCTTCAAATCTAATGTTAGACGTTTTAATTATTTTAATTTTTAGAGTCCAATATAAAAATTATTAAAATTTAGATTTTGTGTTCTATTAATTATAAGTATAATAATATTACTTATTTAATATAATTGTAATATTCTTCACTTCAGAAAAATTACCTAATAATTGAAATAATTTATCAAATTGTTCCTAATCTATCTATTAATTATAAAGATTAATTTTGACTGTTAAAATTTGATATTTCTAAATTTACTGAGAAGTACTTTGAAATTATTCTTCTGTGATTTTATTTATATACAAATAAGTCATCTGTGTTTTTTCTATTTAATTTAAGATAGCTGATTCAAATTTAATAATTGCAGTTTAATTAGCCATAAAATATAATTCTCTTATATCTGCTCTTTCTTGAGGGGATTATTTAAGACTAAACATAATTATTTATGCTATGACATCCCTTACCTATATTAAATTTATTAAAATACCCATACATAAGTTATACTTAATTGGCAAATTTATCTACTTAAGTACATGAATGAATTCCGTCCAATTATCTATTTGTGTATAATAAAGCTGCCTTCAAAATACAAACTCCAAAATGCCAACTATCTATTAATTTTCCATTTTATTATTATTATTAAAAATATTAACTCAATTTCTCAGGAGGATAATAAACAATATCATCTTCTTATTCTTTTCCAACAGCATGTCCTTCTAAAAGATATTTTTCCTTATATTTTTCATTAGGTTCTTGTATCCCTGCTAATTTGATACTGTCATTTTTTATAATTATTGATGTACAAAAAATTCTATTCGGAAATATATTGCGTTTATGTAATTGCATAAATGCTAATAAAATCTTTTAAATAATATTTAAAAGTTCATCTAAACTAAATGGTTTATTTATATTTTTTCGATCTTTAATGACATCATCTAAATTCTATCCTCCAAATTCTTCAAAAGAGAAAATCTTTACAGCTTCTCCTCTGTAATTTTATTAATAGAAATTACTAAAAATGTTGGATTTCTTACTTATTTTTGGTTACCTAATTTAACCAAGTATATTATCAACAAAATTTCCTTTAGGTCTTATATAGAATATGGAATTCACTTATGTAAATAATGTATAATCTAGAATATTTAGATGTGCTTTCATATATGATTGAAAGAGAGAATCACATTAATGTTTCATAACATAAAATTTATGCAAAATTATTTTCTTACCATTATTACTATATAAGGTAGTTTTACCAAATAATGTTTTCTTTAATACTCTTTCTTTTTTGAGATATTTCAAAATTTCAGATTTTGAACTTACATCTTTTTATAATTCTTATTGTCTGATAGTGTCAACTCCTTCTCTAAGAAAATCAAGTAATAATTTTTGATTAGGAGGAGGTGATTTAAGAAGTTATTAAAAATATTCCCCTATCATTTATTCGCGTTACTTTATCAATATTTTTTCTTCAAACCATCCCTTTAAAACATCTTTTTTAGGAAATTGAGGAAGCTATGTTTAATTAATAAATACTTAATAATTTATATTGTATTCCTGCAAAGCATTATGAAGTTCAAGTAAGAAACTATATCTAACTCGAATATCTCTTTAATCCAGCGTCATAAGATCTATTATACGAATTTTATATAAGACATTATCTCCTGTTGTTTCATAACCCATTATTTTGATTTCATATTACATTCTTTATGTATTTTAACAATTCAATTATATTTTATTTATATTGAAATAATTCAATATTTATTTTATTGAATAAGACATTTTAAAAGGCTTTTAAAACTATATCTAATCCTAAAATCATCAATTATCAACTTAAATAATTATATTAAATTGAGCTCCACAATTTTCAGATTTTTATAAGAAAAGCAAAATAATTTAGAATGTTGTCTAAACTTGTAATCCATATTAACTAATTTTTATGTTATAATTGAATTTTTCTTGATCTTTTATTTTATTAAGAATTTTATTATTAATGAATGAAATTCTTGTCAAAAGAAGTGAATAATTTAGAACTGAAATTCGTAAATAAAATTTAGAACAAAGAATTTAGCAAAAACAGATTTGATAAAAACCTTCTTATAAATGAATATAGTAATTTAATAGATTTTGAACTTAAATACAAAGATCATATAGAAAAGCAAATTTAGTTAATTCTTTAAAACCCAGATGATTAAAACATATAAAAACTCATCTAATTAGTGTAATAGTTAAGTGCAAAATATAGCGATTATATTATAGATCATACAGAGAGTTATTGATTGATTATGCAATTTTGATAGATTTTAGAATTTTAGAATTTTTATTTTTATAAGGTCTGGAAAGAAATTAAATTTATAAAATAATTTTTAAAAATGCTATTATATTTAGAAAAACACTCTAACACACTTATTTAGATCTTAATTTATGTTTAAACTTAATGTGTAATTTGTTCATTAAACCCCTAGTAATTAAGCATAGCTTCTCTGATCAAATCTAAAAAGAAAGTTTAACCTAATATTTAAACATAATTAGTGATAATTTACTTGAAGAACATAGAAAACTTTATTGAGAATTGATGCTTATTTTTTTAAGTTCTGCAGATATAGCTTTCCATTTCTAAAGCTAGTATTTTTAATATATTGTGAAGAGTTAATCTAATGTAGAAATAATACTACATAGATATAAATTCGGATTATTCCATATCTAATCTAAAAATATCCATAAGCTAACCAATTTGATTGGAAAACATTCAATTTTGCTAATTCTGAAAATAGAAAACCTTGGAAGTGTATATTTCATTTTCTCAAATAACTAAATTCTTATACTTTTTGCGGTAAATAATTATTGCTTGACATATATTATTTGATCTAAAATGCAATTTCTACAGTTTACTATGACTAAATTGTAAACACAGATTTAATGTTTGTATTGCTAATGCTAAATTAGATTACCAATAATTTATTTTATATTATGACTAAATTATTGTTATGTGCATTTTCATGTTATAGATTAATACTTATAATTAAAAGGTAACAATATAGATGACTTAACGAAAAGCAATACATTTTTTATTAGAAAATTTAATATATTATTAGTCATTTTTATTTCTAAACTCTTACACTTTTATTAATTTGAATACAATAGTTATTATCTACAGCTAATAATTATACATAAATCTAAAATTTTACAGAATCCTAAAAATTAAACTATTTTTAAACCAAATAATACTTCAGAAGCAATTTATATAGACACAAAAAAAATATGGTTCAATCTATTAAATTAATGCGATTGATATTTGAAGAAAATGACATATACTTAAATTTATTAGTGAGGATTTAATTAAATTTTTTTAAATAACTTCAATAGATGTATGGATTGAGATTTTGAAACTTTTAGAAATAGTTCTTCGTAAAAAATAACATTTTCAAATGCTTATGGAAGATCATCATTAAAAAGAAATGTTATTCGAAATTCTAAGATAAGTTATATCCACTGCTATGACCTACGCTATTCTAAATTGCATAGATTTATTATTATTTTAAAGCGTAGAGATAAAAAATATTAGAAATATTTTCAAATGCAGTAATCTACTTTTAAAGACATCTTAGAAAAATTTGTTATGACGCTAATAAACTACTGAATATCTCTTAAAAGTATACTTTGAAAAGTGAATAAATATTTGTGCATATATTTATTTATGATTTATATAAAATTAAAATATTGATTTTTGTGAAATATTTTGAATTTAATGATGATAAAATAAAATATATACAATATTAATTCATTAATCTTAGGGTTTAATATTTTAAAAAAGGGAATTCAAATTTTGATTTAATTATTAGTTTATTTATGATTAATTGTAAGGTAGAATGAATTGAGGGTTTTGGGATATTTGTGAGGGTTAAGAATATATTTGTTGCATATATTGAGGCTACTGTAATTATTGCTATTAAAAAGGTTGCTAATTTTAAATCAATTATTAATATTATTATTACTATTACATTTACAACTACATTTATTGTTATAGAAACATTTATTGATAGTATTACTATTATTACATTGATTACTACATTTAGATCATTGAATGATGTTGCTATTATTATTATTATAATTATTATTATTGTTATTATTATTATTGATTATTAAATTAGACTTTATTATTTTAATAATTATTAGGTTGTAGCTTTTCTGGTTTTTATTATTAATGTAGTTTTTCTTTTTTCTTGTTATTTTTCTTGATTTCTCCTTCTTCTTTATTTCCCTTTTTTTTAGAGATGGCTTCCATTTCATCATCAGAAAATTCAACATCACATTCATTAAGTACTTCTTCATCGAATTGATTGGATGCATCACAACCTTTTTTACTATAGATAAAATAAGAATTTACTTAAGCAATTATCTAATTGCTTCTGGATTAAGAACAGAAGTATTTTCTATGTTAATATATACATCATCTCCAATTTGTAATTATTAATTCTGAATTAGGTTGTTAACATATCCATCCAATAGAATAGAATAATGAGGTCTTTCTACTTTGCCAAAGACATCATCAACCTTTCCTAAGATTTCTTATTTGCTATTAACTAATAATTGATCAAGATTAATGACAAATTCTAAAAGATTTGAATAGATAATAATATTTTCTTTGGTGATTGCTTCAATTTTGCCAATCAATTGAATTTGGTCTGAATGTTTATAATTGAAATTAATTTCTCTTTGTTCTTTAGTTTCTGGAGGTGCAAATTGTATTTTGGGTAAGATTTCATGTTTACTAAGAATTCTTGAACTCTTTTCTTCATCTTCCATGTTATTAAGCTTGATATATAATTGTTTGATACTTAAGCTTTAATTTATTGATAAAATTCATCACTACTAGAATCACTACTTTGATGATCATCCATTAAATTATAATTATTATATATATCACATTTCAATTTCTAATTAAGTTGGTGGATTGTTTGACTAATTCTCTTTATACTAATCAACAAAGTATTTGTATCTTAATATTGCTAAATCAAAGAAGTTTGTAACAGTCAACATTAATATCGTAGCCATATAATAATTAAAGCACTCATATAAACGTTGAAAGAGATCAAAGCTTTCGAAAAATGGGTATTATGAGAAAAGTAAAAAGAATAATATAAAACATATTGTTGACCCAAGATTGATATAAATTATAATAGGATAATTCTACAAATTTAATATATAATAATTACTGTATTATGCATGAGTAAAACTTTAAAATTGACAATAATAACAACAACACTCATTATTGTCATTCCAGCTTCTAAATAAGTAGAATTCTATCCATGATTATGAGGTGAAATAGGTTCAAATGCATAAAATGAAATTATCATCAACATTATTGCCTATGATAATCCAGAAAGGAATTATCTCCAAAAAGATACTAAATTGAATATAGGTTTTGTCAAATACTCTCTATATATATCAGGTCTAGATTCTAAGAAGTTAGCTTTATCTTAAACTAATTGTATGTAATTTGAATTGGGATATTTTTCATCAAAAAGAGCATATAAAATGATTGGTAAACTAGTAAAAAATACATTAAAGATTTAAGACAACCATTAATCATAGAGATTCTGACCACTAAAACCATTAGAAAAACCAAAAAAGAAGAAAGCTCCTATATATAATTGATTCTTGTAAAAGTTAAATAGAATTAAATTGCTATTCTTCCTATATGATTCATGTCCAGAATAAAACAATAATCGTCTTAAATGTTTAAATTCTCCAATAGCATAATCACTAGCCTTAGATGCCTACTATCCTTCTAAACCTCTAATACCAATCCCAACATGAGCTTATGTGATCATAGCAACATCATTTGCACCATCCCCAATAGCTAATGTAATTTTACCTGTTAATCTTCGAACCAAATTTACAATCTCTTATTTTTGTTTTGGAGATACTCTACAAGCCATAACAGCATTTGCTTTTAAAGCAACCTTAAAAAATGCTTCTTTAAAATTATGAATTATTATAACAAGTGCTACTCCCGATACTATTAATGACAAAGGCTCTTCAGGATGATCATTAATATAATTTGTAACCTTTCCCAATTATCTTTCCACCTATCCTTCTATATCCCCATCTATTATAAATCTTTTAACTTAATCTGTTAACAATTTACATGAAAAACCAATATTAATTGCTGTCTCTATCTTATCTCCTGTTAATACCCAAACATTTATTCCAGCAGATTTCAAATCAGCTATTACTTCTCCTACTTTATCTTATAATTTATCTTCTATAGCTGTTGCACATAATAATTATAAATTATTTTCTATCATTTCTTCCAATTAATTCATTAAAGATTCTCTTAATTAATCATCATCCAATATAGCTTATGCTCTGTTATATTCAGATAAAAAATTTTCATATTCTTATTGTTCCAATTCCTTGTATCCTAATACTAAAGTTCTTAATCCTATTGTCGCATACTCTTACAGTTATTTTTTTATCTCAAATAAAATATCTTTTTAAACAGTATCATTTTCATCAAAATCTTATAACATTGATAAAATCACATTATCTGCTCCTTTACAAAATAATGTTAGTCTACCATTTTAATCTTTTAATACTATTGACATTCTCTTTCTTGTGCTATTAAATTCAATAATCTATTAAATTTAAAACTTTAAAGTTTCCTTACTGTGTTTTATGTATACTTTCATTACATTTTCTTCCTTTCCAATATATTTAAAACCCATTTCGGCTGCAAAACTCACCAATGCCAACTCATCTGGAGAGCTTGCATTATATTAAATATCAGATTCTATATTCTCTATTAATTCTGTCTATATTGTATGACATAATGATAGACATAATAAACTTAAAAATATATGATCATTATTTGAAAAATGCTTTGCAGATTTTCTATTCATAAATTGAGTTCTCAATTCAGAACATAATTCATCATCTGTAAAATCTACATTTTAAGAAACAATTCTTTATTTTTCTTTTAATGGTTTTTCATCTATTATTTCTTATTAAGCTTATTATTCATATATATCCCCATAAACTACATTATCAATTATTAATGATTTAAATTTCATTATATTTTATGTCAATGTTCCTGTTTTATCGCTGAATATATATTCAATAACTCCTAATTCTTCGCTTAAATTAGAAGAATGAACAGCAGCTGCTCGATCCAATGTGAAATAATTCTTATCCCATTAAATCATTTATGCTTAAAAGAATTTTACTGTCTCTAAAGTTACCAATAATGAGATTGGAACACTATTACCAAGCAATAAAAACCACATTGCAAATCTTAAAACAAAATTGTAAAAAGTATTATTTTCTGAAACATTTTAATCGATATTTAAGTAAGATTGTAATTCATTTACATTTCTCTAGTACCACACATTATAGTATGTTGATGCAAAAATACATTCAAACAACAAAAATAAGAATACCCATAAAATTTATTTGCTCATTAATATCTCAACAGTACTATATTTCATTTTTCCTATTATAGAATTCATCATAATCTTTGTATCATGTCCTGTATAAACAGTAACTGCCAAAATCCAATCAGTATTTTATAGAGAGCATCCTCTTTCTAAAAAATTTTCATAATTCAATGCTTCTTTTGGTAATTCTTTATTTTCATTTACAATATTAAAACTACCCTTAAATTTATACATAAGTGGATTTTATCGTTCAAAATCCATTGTTACAAATCTAATAGTATTTATTGTAAATGTTACAGATTATAAGGTAATTCTTTTTCATTCAATTATCTATATAAGGATTATAATTGTGGATGTGCATATTTCGGTTTAAGGTTAGTTTCTCCATCAAGATTTTTAGTTTCTACAAAACATTCACCTCCTTTAGAAGTTGCCAATATAATAATGTCAGCAGGAATTCTCTATTCTTAAATAAAAATCAAACTTATTTATTAGCAATTCGTATAATTTCTCCAACATAAACATTTTGCCACTTTTCATATTCGAAAACTCCAGTTCGAAGTGAGTATTTTTATACAGTTCGATTATTTTCTTCATCATCTGCTCGGTGTCTAATGGTGATGATTGAATTACCTTTTGAAGTCTTCAAAAAAATCTTTAATCATGCTGACCATAATGATGAAAGATAAAGGTAAATATACAGTGGGTTGTCCATCTGTAGTTGTGACTTGTGGTAAGATTTAACTAAAATGAATTCAAAATGTTTACAAAAAGCCTAAAAGTAAGAAATACAAATTGGATGCTTTGCTAAATTATTCTAATGAGTTTTTTGGTAAGAATGTAAGCATATTATATTTAGAAGTTTCTACTCTATTATTGGGAATATTTTTATCAGCAGTACCAATCAGAATCTGAGAATTTAAAAATTATTATACTTTTTTGTCAGGTTGTAATTCCCAAGGAGCTCTTCTTTTACAACAACATATTCTGATTTGATTTTCGTTGCGATGTTTTCTATACTCGACAATATTCATATATATATTATTAATTGAATATTCTTGAAATATAAAATAGACATTATAATAGAAAGTTAACCAGGAAGGCAAATTGTAATTCGAAGACCAAAGGAAAGATGATAATCACTACAATAATGGGCAACTAAAATAAATTCTACTTAACATAATTTTTAGAGTCATTAAAATAGCAATCAGAATAACAACAATATCTCTTAAATAGATTTTAAAATAAATATACCATCATTATAAGTTTAGAGAAAGTAAAAGAGAAAAGTTTCAGTTTAAGCACAATTTTCATTGGGTAAGGAATTATTAGTTTAAAATACTTAGTTTTTAGTGATAATTGAGGGACGAGGCTTTGTTCTAAGTCTTTAAAAATGTTTGTTAAAAAGTGGTCAAAATAAATGACATTACTATTGAAATCATGTATTTTATTGGATAAGTATAGTCATTTGGAGCAGCAATTTGTTCTTGGGGATAAAATTAAAACATGTAAAAAAAGCATAACTGTCAACATCAAACTTTCATGACCATAAATAATTGTTATAAGTAAATATCCAAATATAATAATTTTTTAAAAAGCCTTTAAAGTGACATTTCCTTCGTATTCTAATACTAATTTTAATTAAATTAATTTAAGAGTATGTTTTAGCTTTTTTCATTAATAATTATATCTCAATAATAAAATATAAATGAATTAATCGATATCATAAGAATATTTCATTCATAAATTTGCTTCCATCTCATTAAGCGAAAGTATTAATATCTAAATATATGATTAGCTGATGATGACAATTCCAAATAGAGTAGTCCAGCTTTAGATTCTCGATTAATCGAATTTGTGTGGGAATTGCCAGCACACATTAAATAAAAATTAGAAAATTTCAAACCCAACCCAGACTTTCAGCTTTCTAAATAAAATGATGAAAGTGTTTACTTTGGCATATTAGTATCAGGATTAAAACATGGTAATGGCATTTAAGTGTGGCCTTAGTCTGGAAATTTATTGATTGGGTAATAAATAATTTATATATTTTTTAGAACATGGTAATATGATTTACTTGAAGGAGTTTGTACAATGCATTATAGAAATGGGGATATGTAATTTATTTGTAAATAACATAGTTTTGAAGCTTAGTTCTAAAGTGGGCGTACAAATGGTTTTGGTATGTTTAAATCTGATAAAAAAATTGTTAAAGGTAATGTAAATTCTTAAATTTAGGAATTTGGATTAACAACTTGCTAGAAGGTGAAGGATAAGAAATTAAAACTGATGGAACAAGATTTTTTGGATAGTTTTATAACGGCAAGAAATAGGGCAAAGGAATGCAAGTGTTCCTAGATGGATGCAAGTTTTAATTGTCTTATATTTAATTGTAGATACGAGGGATCATTTGAAAATAACAAATTTTCAGGTGAAGGAATCTTTTATTGGAGTGATGGAAGCTACTATAGAGGATAATTTTAGAAAGGTTTGATAATGGGATTCGGAAGTTATATCAACAATAATGGACTTGAATTAATTGGATTGGTAATGCTGGTTAATTATAAGTTAATTAGTTCTCAGAATTGAAAAAAACATAAGCGAAAGAGATTGGTCTTAATAAAAATCTACAGAGCATTATGTACATAAACTAGTACAACTAGAGTCTTTTAATCGAAAAGATACATCTTCTCTGACTTTATATATATATTTAAATTATATTAATATTATTTTATGATGAGATGGTTTGTTAGTATGATATTATTAATTAATAATATATAAAAATAAAATTCGTTTTTGGAATTTTTAACACTTAATTATCTGGTGTTGGCTTCATTATTAATTACAATATATGTATAAATTAGCAGTCTGCACATTGCTTATCCTTAGCGTAACAGCAATAGATGTCACAAACTCAGTTTGGACAAGCCATGACCAAAAAGCTTTTGCTTAAATTAAATAATCTGGTTGGGGTAATTTCATTTTGAACTTTGGTGAACTCCATTTAACAACAGGAGGTATCCTTGCAGAATTAAACACTGAAATTGCTAAACTTGTAATTAATATTTTAATAATTTTGTTTAGATTGGTGAATTGGATGAAGAATTAGCAGAAGTCCATCATTAATTTGCAAGAAGAACAGACGTTCACAATAGAGAAGTAAGCAGACTTTCATAAGAAATCTAAGACAAAGAAAGAGGTATTTAGTTTATTTTTAAGATTCTTTTTAGAGGTCTTCAATGCCCACGATTTCTATGATAACGTTTTGATCCCATAAAGAGATAGATTTGCTGCTCAACTTGAATAATTATAAGAAAACATTTTTTATAACAGAAAGACACTTAATGAGGCAACAGTTTAAAGAGCTAATGATCATGCTGAATTTGAAGCTAAAGTTGCTGAACATAATGAAGCTATCAGTGCTATTGATGAATCATTATAATTACTTAGCTAATTGGAATCACCATCCCTTGTCTAAATCTAAAAGGTTTAAAAGAATTTAACAAAAATCTAATAATCACTTAAAAGACATAGCACATTCTAAACCTTCATTAAGACACTTTTGGAAATTGCTGTTGAAGCTAACTTTGCTGATTAAGGTGCTCTTAAAGAAGTATATATTTATAATATAATTTTCTTCATAGATTTTGACTGCCTTCAACAATTTGAGAGTTTAATTAGTTGATTCCTTAAATTAACTTACAGCTGATGAAGCTGAAGCTTAAAAAGACTTTGAGGCTAGAGTCATTTAATTAAATTAAGAACATGCTGAATTTTAAAGAGCTGTTGTAGTTAAGACAGCTGAAATTGAAGCTAATGCTAGTAGATTATTAATAATAATAATTTATAGACAAGATTGACTAAACCCTTGATTTAATTGATGAATTACATGCTGATTTAGACACTTTGAATGGATAATTATAAGCAGAAAATGATGACTATGCTTTCTGTACTGATGTCTATAATGCCACCGTTGCTGAATACAACAAAGAATTAAATGCTGCCCATTAAGCTTTAGATTTATTGAACCAACCAAGATTTACAGATTATGTTAAATCTTAACTCAAAGGAGCATTTTGATATTATTCATTCAATAAAAGTAAATCATTTCATTATTAAATTACATTAAAATATTCTTTCTACTTCCAATAATTAAATAAACTATTTTTTGTCATTTCAGAATTAAATCCTATTACAATCAAACTTATTCTTGTCGATGATAGGAAGGTAGGCAAGACTTGTATACTTATAAGGTATTTCTATTCAAAATTATAGCTATTTTACAGATAAATTATACTGTAGATTACATCCCTGTTCATGAATATTGCAATATATAAATAACTGTTGATAAAAATATGATTTATTTGAGTTTTTAGGAAAATTTAAGATTAGAATCATATAATGGATTGAGAAAACTATCATATAATTCTGCTGATGTCTTTTTAGTTGTCTCATCTGTCTGTTATTGAAGAATCAAATTTTGAAAATGCCATAAATGGTATTCAGAATAAAAGTCTGTACCTAAAATATTTGTGGGAAATAAAATAGATATGAGAAATTCAGAAAAGCAAAACCACATTTAATATAAAACTGTAACGCTCGATTTTATTAACTTATTAGACGAAATCTAAAATTGATAATTTACAATCCCAATATTTAGAATGCTCAGCTTTAACATAAGAGAGTTTAAAAGAGATTTTTGATTAAGCATTTAAACTATGCAAGACCTTTCAAGCAATTTTCAAAAAGATGAAAAAGTATCAAACAATACAATATATTGTTGCTCATTTTTTGATAAAAATACAATAACAAACTTTAATTATATTTGATGTAAAAATGAATACTATTTTAAATTTCATATACTCATTGATATATTATTTTTATTCATTTCAAGAATTCGGAACTTGGATTATATTTCTTTATTATTTTGAAAGCCACATTATGAGCTTAATGAACTTCAGGAATCCTTATCACTCGATGAAGCCATGCATTTGTAATTGGATATTTTTAGAAATCAAATTTGATCATGTCTAATTACAACATTTCACTGCATGCACTTATATCAGCTAAAGTTAATTAATCTCCACAAATATAACTCTTACCTTTTAGCCAGTCTAGATAATTTTTATAAATTACTGCTTTCAAAAAATGAAAATACTTTTGCCACATCTTATCTTTCTTTGTCCAATATTTCAGGAAATACCTTTTCTCCTTTAATTGGTGATATCAACACAGAATGGTACAGGTTTAAACATTTTCTCGTATTTGTATGATGATAGTCAAGATATTGATCTATTCTTGTTTATTGTTTGATGTCTATGAGTGGATATCTAATTACTATTTAGAAATTTACAAATGAGTTTATATATTTTTCTATTTAATGACGTATCTCATTATATTGTGACTCTCTGCCACAGTANTAGATTACATCCCTGTTCATGAATATTGCAATATATAAATAACTGTTGATAAAAATATGATTTATTTGAGTTTTTAGGAAAATTTAAGATTAGAATCATATAATGGATTGAGAAAACTATCATATAATTCTGCTGATGTCTTTTTAGTTGTCTCATCTGTCTGTTATTGAAGAATCAAATTTTGAAAATGCCATAAATGGTATTCAGAATAAAAGTCTGTACCTAAAATATTTGTGGGAAATAAAATAGATATGAGAAATTCAGAAAAGCAAAACCACATTTAATATAAAACTGTAACGCTCGATTTTATTAACTTATTAGACGAAATCTAAAATTGATAATTTACAATCCCAATATTTAGAATGCTCAGCTTTAACATAAGAGAGTTTAAAAGAGATTTTTGATTAAGCATTTAAACTATGCAAGACCTTTCAAGCAATTTTCAAAAAGATGAAAAAGTATCAAACAATACAATATATTGTTGCTCATTTTTTGATAAAAATACAATAACAAACTTTAATTATATTTGATGTAAAAATGAATACTATTTTAAATTTCATATACTCATTGATATATTATTTTTATTCATTTCAAGAATTCGGAACTTGGATTATATTTCTTTATTATTTTGAAAGCCACATTATGAGCTTAATGAACTTCAGGAATCCTTATCACTCGATGAAGCCATGCATTTGTAATTGGATATTTTTAGAAATCAAATTTGATCATGTCTAATTACAACATTTCACTGCATGCACTTATATCAGCTAAAGTTAATTAATCTCCACAAATATAACTCTTACCTTTTAGCCAGTCTAGATAATTTTTATAAATTACTGCTTTCAAAAAATGAAAATACTTTTGCCACATCTTATCTTTCTTTGTCCAATATTTCAGGAAATACCTTTTCTCCTTTAATTGGTGATATCAACACAGAATGGTACAGGTTTAAACATTTTCTCGTATTTGTATGATGATAGTCAAGATATTGATCTATTCTTGTTTATTGTTTGATGTCTATGAGTGGATATCTAATTACTATTTAGAAATTTACAAATGAGTTTATATATTTTTCTATTTAATGACGTATCTCATTATATTGTGACTCTCTGCCACAGTAAAATCTCCATCTTGTAATAAAGGCACTAAAGATTTTTTTCACTTTAATTACATTATTATAATGGATGAATAGCTGTAAATTCAGGAGACTTATGCTCATCAAATTAAATCTTTAAGGCTTTGACTTCATGAGGAACTTTGAGGATGTCTAAGACTGCCTTAACTGCTCTAGATGGTTGTGAGATCCAATCTATATATAATTTAATCATGAAAATTGTGATTATTATAATAAATTCAAAGATCTTTCATTTTACTTATGTATTATTAAAATAAATAATTTAATAATTATAAAAATTGGTCAGCTTTAATCTTTCTGACATCTATTATTAATATCAAACCCAATAAAATCAAAAGTTTAACTTGAAAAATATTCTTGATTACCTAATAATTCTTTAAAAAATTCATCAACAAAAGTTATTTTTTCATTTGTTGTTAGATTTAAAATTTATTTTGTAACTTTCAAATTAGATGGTAATGCTCGACCAGTCTATTATTCTAATTACTCACTAAATTGTCGAATACATGAGAGTGTTTTCAAGATCCTATAAACATGTTCTGAATTTCTAATTTGTTTATAAATTGCTTTACTTTTCTTTGTATTTGATGTTAATTACAAATTCAATTGAATTAGATCCATACATACCATATTCATATTGAACACAACTAGAAGAGAATTAAAGTTCTGCATAATCTAAAGCTACTAAATTTTCTTCAGAATTTACTCTGAGTGCTTACAATTCATATTCTTAACTTCTTTAATAACTTTTAGGTCGCATCGTAGATTTAGTCTTTGAAATCAATTGCTAATATATTATAAAAGGTTATTGCATTTCTTCATCAACACTCAAAAAATCAAGTAAGTTTTTAGTAATGTAGATTGGATTTGCTAATTAATCTTATAACCATAATTCTAAATATTCTCTTCTTCTTAAGACATAAGAAAATTCATCTTCACCCAGTTATAAATCTATTCTATGTATTTTAAATGAACTTGCATTATATTTGTTAAAATGATCAATTTGTACTCTTTCAATATTTAAAAATTCTGGATAACGTTTTTCTGATTAAAAAGTATATCCATCAATAATGGTTACAATCAAATAAGAATAATGTATTTCGTTATCATTAACAAAGCGTTTGATAACTTTCTTACTAATACTAACACTTCTTTCAGGCATTTTTTCTCTTAAGAATTATTCTTATTCATTTTAATTCTTGCTTTAAATGAGATCAGAAAATGCGGATGATAATTATTTTGTTATTGTAGTATTTTCTTTTTTAGTTTTTACTCGATTCAACATAGATTCTCTAACACTATTATTTTCAGATTAAAATATTCTGAATTCTTCTAATGATTTCATCAATTACTTTGCAAATTTAGGTGTTTCATCTGGTATTCTTGTTCTATCATTAGGTCTATATAATGCATAGATTAATAAAATGAGTGAGGGGATCAATTATAAAATGATTAATCCACTGCTTAATATAGTTTAATATTCTTATGATGTTCTAACTATTAGAAATGCAGTTTATAAAGGCCAAAATATCTATTTTATAGTTTATAATTATATACTCTGTGAGTCCAAGTTGCTTATTATTCTTATACTTTAAACTCTAATTTTAGCAAAATTACAGCAATAATATGAGCAACGATTGGTATCATCCAAATAAAATATAATTTTGGTGATATAGTCATGATAAGACCAAAAAATCCTAATATCATTGATATTGTGCACACAAAACATAGCCAATATGAAATCATAATTTTGATATTCAAAGATGGAGGATTAGTTTTTGGACTAATTAACTTTAATTAAATAATTACATATCTTCATCACTTAATTGTGATCTTATGGATTATCTTTAAATTGTAGTTGCTTACAATTATTAAAGTTAGTAAATCCTATAAAGAGCAGCAAATATAAAATATAAATATGGAAGGCTAAACAAAATAAATTCTTTTGCCAAAATTGAATAAGTATAAAATGGATTTGGAGTAGGATTAGGCTATTCTGATTAATTATCCGAAGTTGAGGGTTGATCTGTAGTTTAATCAATTATTGGATCAATTGCTGGAATGTCATCAGTTATTTAAGGGTTTTCAGCAATAGGTTATTCTATTGGCTCATCTTTGGTTGAAGACATGTCAAGTTATTCATCATTTGTTTATTAGTAATCCTAAGTTACGACATCATTTTATTAATCCATTTAATTAATAGTATATCAATAACATTATAAAAACTATAATTAAATTATTCCATTTACAATTACTTAAATTATACAAAAATATAGAAACATTCAATTAAATTGAGCATTTTAAGCAATACTTAATAAGATAAAAAATATAAAGAATTTATTTTAAATGTGAAGAGATAATAAAATATTTCAATCTGAATAAAAATATTATCATGCAGAAGATCTTTCTTATAAGTACACTTTTACATTTTTTAGTTTAGTTGCCAATATTTCTTCAATCTATCTAATGATTGAAATTTCTTATTATCTATGTTCAGTATCAACAGCATATTAAGTTCTCCAACCATCACATTCACCTTCTTTTTATTCCTTACCTGTAGAGGCTGCATTTAATTCATCAGTTGCATCTTCTTTTCTCTTCTTTTATAGATCTAATGCTTATTCATTGTCTTTTAATTATCTTTCAGAATCTTCTCTTGCTGAGGATAATGATTCTCTTTGACTTTCTATTTCAACCATTAATCTTTCATAATCTAATTAGGCTTAAATTTCAGATTATCTTGCATCATGAAGACTTTATTCTAAAGATGAACTTACTTCACTTAATTTATTTAAGACATTATTTAATTAATCTTTAGAGAATGTTGATGCCACTTACATTAATGCCAATATTGGATTTGATGCACCAATTTAATTTAATTATGTTAAAATTTAAACAACTTCTTAATCAGGTTAAATTGAAGATAATTTTGTGAAAATAACTTCTATAGCATCAATCACATTTTCAGTTTCATTCTCAAACTTAATAAAATCTTCAGCATCATTAGCTCTTTGTTCAGTCAAAGTTGTTTCTTATTCATTTAAAATATCAAGTTGTACCTTCTTATTTTCAACATCTTAAGCAAGCTATTCAACTTTTGAAGTTAATGTAGAAATCTCTGTTGTTGAATCAGTAATTTCTGCAGATGCATAATCAATTCTTCTATTATATTAGTAAATTTCTGTTTCACAATCCACTTCATCTTAAGCATGCTTTTAATCAGCCTCTTATTAATTTAAAATAAGATTTTCTCTTAATTATTAAAGCATCTTTGCAATATCTGACAATGGAGCTCTGTTATTTAATTAAAGGGCGATTGTGTCCAAAAGTTTTTTACCTAATTCATGTTCTTCCATAGCTTCAAGTTATGTAAAAACTGCCTTTGTTGGATCGCTTGATCTTTTAACAAAAACTGATTGTACTACACTTAATACTAACAAAGCGAATATAATCTTATTCATTTACTATTGATTTATTACATATTCGTTTTTAGCTTTCAATCTATTCTTCTGTTAATTCACTTTTATTTTTCTAAAATGTTTTATAGAATGATAACTTTCCTATTATTAATTCTGCCAATAAATTATTATTTAATTTATTTTTTAACATAATAAAATTTGTTATAATCCTTTTTTTCACCATAATTAAGTAATTTAACCTTGTAAATTCTTTCATTTTTTTAAATAAGAGTTTTTTTCAAAAATCAAACAATTCACTAAATTTATATAATATCATCTTGATTAAAACATTTTTAATAACATAAACTTGTGATAATATATTTGATTTATTTTGTTCAAGCTGATGAACATAATTATAAGAAATAAATTTTATTACCTCAATATATTAATATTATTTCATAATGAATTACAAATTATTTTGCTAATCTATTTTGTCAGCATCCCCGAATTTTTGAACTTGAATTCTTTATTCTATGATTTAAATTAATTTAAGAATGATTGCATAATAAGTCAAATAAATCCCTATTATATTTTTTGTTATTTTTTTATGTTTATACCTAAGTATATATTATCATTATAATTAATAAATATTATGAGAAAAAAACCAAGCTCTCCATATGCTGAATTAATTGAAGCTAATAAAAAAATTCTAAAAGAAGATGGAAAATATTTAGATTACCAAAACCTTCCTATGCCTTATAGTTAATCATTTCAACAGCTCACTTAATTTCGTATACCATAATATTTCGAGTTATTGCACCGCAAAAATTAGAAAAAACCTGAAATTCATCAAGAATCTAATCAACCTAGTGTCAATTAAAACAATATTTAAACACAACGTATTCTTTTGTTAATTTTAGCAAATCCCAAAAGATATTAATAAAAAATAATTAAGAGAAAGCCTTTTTCTATGAGTAGATTTTAAACTGCCTAATTGGAAAGGTATATTGTAAAAAGAATAAAGCAATTAGATATCATCTGGTTCTTTTAATCGAGCAAATTACACTCTCAATAAAATTTTAAGCAGTCTTCCTTTGAGTCAGTTACATTAGATTCATGAGGCAAAGTAGGAAAATATCCAGACTTTTATTTAAAGAAGAAGAAATAACTAAATGAGAACGGTAACTCCTAAATATAATCTTAAAACAGATTCTTAAATGGCTAAATTTTTTGGGTCATCGAGTATATAATTAAATAATTTAATAGACATTTTCCCTACTCTATCTACATTTAGATTAAAAACCATTCAATGATTTATAAGTTTGACGTTTAGATTTAAAAATCTTTTTATATTTTTTTAAAATAAAACTTTTTGGAAAATTGTATCAAGACATTGATTAGACAATTTTAAACACCTTAGGCAATAAATAATTAAATACAACAAAATTATAATGTTAAAATATTCAAATATAAAAATAATTAAGCATCTAGAATTACATTTAAGCTTTTGCTGTTATTTCTGCTATAACTTAAATTGTCACTTTCTCTTGGACTATTGCTCTTTCTCTCTTTCTCTCTCTCTCTCTTTTAATTTTTCTCTTTCTTTCTCCATTTCTTCTTCTTTTTTTTTCCTCTATCTTTATTTTTTGTTTGATCATTTGTACTATTTGTAATAGCTTCAACTTCTTTTTTATTTTTATATTAATGAGTCTTTTTTAATTTATCTTTTGAATAATTATTGTTACTGTTGTTTGAAGAAGACTCTTCATTACTCTCACTTTCGATATCTTCTTCAGCTAAGGTTTCAAATTATTTAAGAGCCTATGAAAAAATATTAGAAAATCTAGTATTTTTTGGATGATCAGCTGGGATGAGACCAACAAGATAATCCTTTAGTTCTGGATCCAATAATTTATTTGTTTAAGCAGGTAGACTCGTATTATCAGCTAATTCTAAGAATAGAAATTTAATCATAATTTTTCTTAAAGAGGTAACACTTTCTTATGTTAATGAAATGCATTTATTTTAAAATTCTCCAATCAATTGCATTTGTAAAAAAAATACATTTCTAACTTATGCTGTTTCATATCAAATGATTGTTGCATATTTTTCAACAAAACAATTATTTCATAAAATTTTCTCTAAAAAATTTCTACAATTTCACATAATCTTTATTTTAAAAATTCTCCTAAAATTTTTTCCATTCATTTTTTTCTCAATATATTTTTATTATTCAACGATTATGTTTTATATATTTATGATTTTCACCTTATTTATAATTCCATTTATTGACTTTCTTAATAATTCCCAGATTAATCTTTAGTATTCAATACTATTTTTATTGCTCATTTTTATTTTGTTTTCCGTTTACTTTAAGTTTATGTTGTGACAAATAAAATCTACCTGCTCTTGTTGATCATTTTAAACAAATCATTTTGTTGCTTCTTCCATTGCATCTTTTCATTTATTATATTTTATTATATTTTATTATAAGGAAGTTTTCTTCTTCCCTTATTTTAATTTTCTTTGCATTAATTATATTTTTGAATTTTACATTATTGTTTCAAAAATCCTTATGTAAAACAATTCTTCTTATGAATATTTTTCACACTTTTCATTATTATTTTTTAATAACACTTAGTTATTTTTAATTATTCAATTCTATTGGATGTTGATTAGGTATGATTTTTTGTTAAATCAACTAGAAAATGTAAACAAACAATTAAAAATTTTTCGAATTATCATAAATAAATCTACCTTGATTCACAATGCATTTTTATTACTTCTTAAATATTTTAATAACTATTCTATTTCGTTGCATTAATTTCAATCTTAAATGAGAAATATTTGATTTTATTTCTGCTCTATAATATCCATACAACATAATAACAAATTTAAACACTTCTAATGCTTAAATAATATCAATTAATATTAGAGTTACTTTGTCTAGTTACAATTGTTTTCATTTCCAATTTTATATTCTTATTTTATAATTTAATAAATGAATAATTACTTTTTATTATAATACTTAAATTTCAGCCACTTATTCTCAAAAGAAACAAAATTATTCTAACTTGAAAGTTTTAGTTTAATGAACAAACTTATTTAAAGAAAAAATTTACGCTTTGAATAGTTTGGAGTAGAAAATTTTATTCAACAAGAATAATCACAAAGAGAATTAATTGCAAGTATGTTTTTAAATCATCAAGAAATTACAGGTATATTAATGAATGGAAAAAGCATTAATATATAAAATATAAAAATTTTTATCATAAATATCAAATTTTGAATTCAGAAAATTTAATAGGCTGGATAAATTTTTAAAAACCCATCAATTATTTGAAATATGCTTAAAAACAATTATATCTAAAATATTTGACTCATACAATGATATTTTTAATTTAGAGTAAAAATCCTTGAATTAAGTAATAAATAATAGTATTATTTGTAATTTAACTTCACAACTTTCTGTTTCCATTATATCTCATTGCTTGAAAATTTATTGATACAAATTCAGAAGATATTACATCCAACCATTGTAACCTTCATTTCAAATATTTAGGAAGTATTGAAATTTAATTGACCATTTAAACTCATCTAATTTACTTAGCAATGGGAAAATCTAATTTATAAATCATGATTTCAATGAAATTCTGATGAGAATAAAATTCAATTTAATCAATAAATTTCTTTTCTATGAAGTGAAAAGTTTTTACTCATTTTGGAGAATTATATCTCGAATAATTTAATTTCCAATCTACTTGCCATCAAAGGTGACATAATTACTATAATAAGATGATGGTTCTAATTGTTTAATTGTAATATTTGAATGATAGGAGGTGAAATATTTAGTTTATAGAATTTATAATTTCAGTAGTTGTGTATCTCAGGCACTCTAAACAAATTTCGATAAAAGGTAAACTTTGAATTTTGAAGACGATCAACTATAATCACTCCAAATATTATCATATGATGAAGAAAATATTTTAATAATTAATCTAGAATTAGAAATATGAATGCAAGAAAAGAAGTAAATACGAATCAAATATAAAGGTTGAACTAGAAAAGAGTAATTGGAAAACATGAAGCAAAAAAATGAAAAAATCTAACCTTTTGGTGGAGTGGTAGAATCTTGCAACTATATAGTTAAACAGTAGATTCATAATATGGAAAATAGTTATACTAAAAAAACTATAACGCTGAAATTTGCTAAATCTAGTTTTAACTCCTATTTAAAATTTTAATTAATTTTAGCAATTAAATGATGGTTCAATTTATGAAGGTCAAATTGATTAAATAATCAAAGGGAGAAGAGGAAAATTGATTTCTGATGGTTCTTTTTATGAAGGTTCTATCTCAAAAGAATTTACCATCCAAATGAGAGATGAATCAGAGCACCCGAAGATTTGAATGTAAATTTAAGTACTTTACAGAAAGGGGATTTTCAGAAAGATAAAATTGAAGGGAAAAGAATTTAGAAATCTGTTGATGGAACTAAAGATGAAGAAGAATTTAAAAACAATAAGCAAAATGGATTTGACAAAGCTCAAAGGTTGTGTTGTTAATGATTAAATGAAATAATAAATTAGTCAAGATTTATGAAAGGATATGGAACTTTTATTTGGGGCTAAGGAATTGGACAAATAGCACAATGTATGGACAAAAAGATTTATTTTATTTTGAAGGAAGATGTTATAAAGTTATTGTTATACAAAACATTATTTGTTTTAAGAATGGGACATTCTTTTTTCATGATGGAACTAGTTATTTTGGGCCTTGGTAAAATTATAAATGATAAGAGTTAAAAAGTAGAAAGAAGGAATAAGAAGTATTGTAAGAATGGATCAAGGGTAGTTTCAAGAATTGAACAAAAATTATTTATTATTGTAATTTTTATTTATAATATTTATTAACGTATGCAATTCACTCCCGACACTCGGAATGTGGGAGGCCGATAATTAATATTATCCTAATTATGGGGTCATAGATTATGCCTTTAATAAATTAAAGAAAGGCATTTAAATACAGAAATTAGATGTTCATTTATCAAGAAGAATGAAAATTCAAAGCTTCCAATTTCTACCAGAATAAATGATTTCAATATGGCAATTCACAAAAAAAAATTGTAAAACATCAAGGAATGCTTAACAGACAGAAGCAACAAAGAGCCTTCATATTTTTTTAGAAGATTGCCTTCTCCTCAAAATATCAATTCAAATTCTCTCTTGAATAAATTAACCCTTATTAAATCCAAATCCACCCAAGAGAAACTTTAAAATCCCAAAATTCTACCTCCTCCAAAAATAGATATTGAAAAATTTATCCCCAAAAGTTCAAAAACCAATATTTGTTGGATTGAATTAATTAAAAGTTTACATGGACCATAATATCCAATTAAAAAATGGATAAAATCGTTGGCCATTTAAAATAAGATATTTGATGAAAATGATTTTGCGATTTTAATAAGAATTTTAGTCTAAGCATATTAAATTAAGTAAGCAACTTTGGTTAGCTTGGTAGCAGAAATCATCGAAGAGTTTGAAAAGTGAATTAACTTAAAAAAGTTCTAATGAATTTATTACTTCTAAAATTTATTATTTTTATTTTGTTTACAATAGAAATTATATATCTGATTTTCTATATATTAATTCTTCTAATTCCATAATTAATTTTAATCTGAGAATTTTATTGTTATATTACTATCTATTTATATCCATTATAATAATAATTATCTGAAAAATAGTTATTTCTATTAAAATAGTTACTCACTACAAATTGATACTTTACACAATAATAAGCAATTGTAATTATTAAATAAATTGATAAAAAAGTAACTAATTGATTAAGAAAATATATCTAAAACAAATATATTGACAGTAATATGACTATATGAAAAAACTAATTAACAATTTTTTTACAAGATTCATAACAAATGATTTTTCAAATTAGAAAAATAAGTTAAATTTTTTTAAAATAATTATTATTAAAAATTAAAAATTAAAACCAAATACTTTTCAACAACAAAAATTTCCTCCAAGTTTCTCACAACTATAAAAAGAATAAAAACCTTCAATCATACTTGAAGAAGTTAAAGTACAGATAATAATCTTTTATTTTCAGATACAAAATCAGTTTGCTGAACTAAGTTTTACATATACTAAAAGATATTGGTATTTTAATATCAATCAGATTAATAATTTTATACAAATGTTAGACTCAAAATGGGATTTCTAACTTTAATTTTAATAAAAAGCCAACAAAAAAATAAAGATATTTAGAACTGGCTAAAAGTATTAATCATCTTAAGCTTTGTTAAAGTCTTTCAAAAGATTGATTCCGAGCTATAAATAACAAGAAGAATAGAAATAGATGATTATTTATATGAAATTAGGAAATAGTTTAGATAAAAATCAATAGCTAAATAAAAATTAAAAAAGAAAGAATATAAATTTAAAAAATACAGAATGAAGTCATGATATCAAAAAAATAGATGATTTAGTTTGAATTAGATTTTTTATATTTAAATGACTTAATATAAGAAAAACTAATATAAATTTTTATCTGATTAATAATATAGTCTTCTTTCTAAAGTTTGCTTGAATAAAATTATAATCTAAAAAGACTAATCATTATACGGAACACGTTAAATCATAAATAAAAACTTCATTGGATTTTCTAATTTCCAATATTTCTTCTTTTAAATTGTTTCTCAATTCAGTTAATTCTTGATTCATTTTTATTATTTTATTTTTTTCTAATTCTAAATCGTCTTGAATTTTTTTTCTTTCCTTTATTTCTAATCCTAAATTATTCTACAATTAAGTCAATTCTTTATTCATTTTATTTCTTTCTAATTGTTATTCAATTTCTTTTTCATAAAATTTTTTTTCTTTTTCTTTTAATTCTTTCTCTAGTTGTTCTCTTAATTCTTTCTCTAACTGTTCTCTTAATTTTAATGTTTTTTGTTGTAATTTTTGCTCAATTCTTGCATGCAGTGCTTTCCTCCTCATTTACTAAATTAAATTATTAGTTATAAACAAAGTCCAATAAAGGATTGTCTTGACATTAGCCGTTTTTGTTGATTTTTTGTGATTGCAATTAAAAATGTATTTTTTGTATAAAATAAAACAAATATTGTT
>CAJJDN010000055.1:0-11988 GCA_905182985.1 Paramecium sonneborni
GTAATAAAATAAATCACTAAACATTAGTAGAGTACTGGGAAACGCTTAAAAACTATACTGAAAAATATATCTAATCAAAAAATTGATTGAGCTTGAAAATAGATTAATATAAATTTTATACTCATAAATTCTTTAATATATTATTCAAACTAATCTTAAGAGGTAAAATGAACCTTGATATTAAATATTAAATCCTGTATATTATTTGAAAATACACAAATCGAAAAATTCTATATTTAAAAAAAATTCCAATTAAGGTTTTTATATTTATTTTATAAAAAAATTAAGAAATTACTTCCATTTACTTATGTAAACTTTAATCGTAAAGACTGTGAATGAATAAAATAAATATTGATGTTATGAATATACCTATAATAAAATATATTTATTATTAATTTTACATTTGATGGTGATAATAATTTTAGTTATCATAGTGATTGGTAAGTTTCCTAATTTTAAATTCAAATAAGAATAAGAAATTTCATTGTATCCAACAGTTGGAGAAATTTATCAATACAATCTGGCCTTGGAAAAAGACACATAATTCATGTGTAAATAACATCCGAAAATTTAAAATATATAAGTAATCAATTAATGCGAAGAAATATTCAAAACATAAGGCAATTGTAAAATATTAAGTATATTATTAGAATTTAGATCAATTTCATCTAATAATACACATTTTGGTACTTTGTCAAATGATAATGAAGTAATTA
Source organism: Paramecium sonneborni (assembly GCA_905182985.1). Taxonomy (NCBI): domain Eukaryota; phylum Ciliophora; class Oligohymenophorea; order Peniculida; family Parameciidae; genus Paramecium; species Paramecium sonneborni. The sequence continues at coordinate 717 of CAJJDN010000055.1, forward strand.
TATATTAGTGGAAGAATTAGATGATTAAAAAAGTTGGTTCATCAACTATGAAAATTGATTCTTAATTTTATTGTTTTAATATCAATTTGTCATTTTGGTTTTCAATTTTAATAGATTGCTATTACAACAATGAATTCATTTTATTTCAATTAATAGATTAATAATAAATAATTGCTTATTCAGTACAATCATTTTTACCAAATTAAACTAAAATGCAATCTATATTAAATGGAACAAATACTTTTTTAGTATATGCTTAATATTTTTAGAATTATTCAATACTTTCACTATTTTCATCGTAATTTAAAAATTTAAGTAGCATAAATAAGGAATTATTTGTTGATTTTGATATCCCAATTACAATAAGTCCGAATATTTATGCAATAACTTCCAATATGATTTTCTAGATGGCAATATCTCTAGATTCTCAATTTTATTATAAAAGTATATAATTGGACATCTAAGGTGTCTTTACAACTATTAACGTATATTACAATTTATGGAGTTATTCTTAATGTGATCAAATATAATTGTCATATGTTTTAAATTAAGAAATATGGGCAGCTTCTTACGAGGGATGCGAAAATTTCTTAAAATAGATAAAAAAAGATAGGATTTTATATGGTCACTCTATTTAGAAAATACTCTAAAGTAACTAATTTTTAATCTATTAATCCATTGATACAATTTTTATTAACTAATCAAACTCATAATAAGAAAATTTTAAATATGTTCAAATTATTTAACAGAATTCCCTGTTATATTTGAATTCTGATAATGAATTATTTTCATTTAATTAAGATATTATAGTTTATAAAATTGCATACTCAAATTTATAAATCAACTTCACAAACCAAGAATAAATAGGATATAATTGTACTTTTTAACTTATATGTTAGAATATTGGATAATACCGCCTTATTTACAATTACTTTAATTTTTATCTTTAAGTATTATCATAGAATGATACAAATATATATGTAATGTTAAATTAAGATTTCAGTTAGTATTAAACTTTATTTGTATATAATACCATCGCTTCGTTTAATGGTTTTTCAGGACAATTATTAAATTATACACAAAACAAAGATGATGATTATTTTTAATGTTTATAAATAACTTTTTAAAAAGTTTTTGAAACTAATTAAAGTTATTAATTGGTATCATTTCTTTCAATATATTCATAAAATGATAAAAATTAAATTAGGTATCCTTAAGATTAAAAATAATTTTTAATTGGATATGGAAATTAGACACTTAATTTGTTTTCTTTCGTTTACGTGATCAAAAACAATTCATATAAATACTCTAAATCAATTTCAATTAACTTCTTTGAAAATGTAAGTTCTTTATAAGTTGCCTACAGTATTTATCCTCCACTAATTATAATTGGACTCGGTTCAAATGATACAATCTATTTGTTTTAATACTAGTATGAAAAAAATCTTAAAATTTTTGAGTCAAATTATACGTTTGAATAATCATTCTCAGATTTTTTAGTAACTTATAATAGTATTATAATTTTAATACCACATAAAGAAATTCAAATACTAACATAAAATTATGAAAACATCTTTACTTTAGATTAATAGTCAATAAATTAATTGTTCAAAAATATTAAGTTCGATCCTATATAAATTACTATGAATGTATAATTATAATCCTCTTTTTTATACATAAATAATATTAATGAAGTCATCATAATATCAATTGATTAAAATAGTTTTCCAATACCAATAACAATTATTTATGTTAATCTCCAAATCAAATTAATAAATTTGGTTAGCGAATTATTAATATTTTCATATCTATGTAATAATGGGAAGTAGTTTTGCTTTTAAGTTTGGAATGTGTAATATTTACCAAAATACTATTTTGTAAAGAATCTACATAGGGTAGATTTTGATAATAACATAAAAATATAATCTGATAACACATTCTTCTATGTTACTTTTAGCAATTACACTGTTTATGTTTATAATCCTCATATTCCATATCATATGAGTTTATATTATGTGTTAGAATTAAGTTCACCAATATAAAATAGTGAGTAATTTTAATTTATAAAAGAAGGCTTTTCTTTTTTAAATTCAATAATAATTTCTAATAATACTTTATATATACTTCGTGATTAATAAATTGTAAATCTAACTTTTTAACAGCAAAATTAAGCTTTTAATAATTAAATTAGTTACCCATACTTTATTTATAACTATAGTGTAACTTCAGCATTAAACGACACAGCCATATAATAAACTTCAAATTAAAGTATAACTTTTTATTCAAACTTAACAATAATATAGAATTTAACAAGTATGTCAGCTCATATAACTCCAGATAATATAATTCCTCAATCTAAAAATTTCACATATCCAATGAATCTATTTCTTGATAGATAAGTCGGATAATGTTATCTAAATAACATGTATTAATAAAACAAATATTGCAGTCTAACTTAAATTTCTAGTTATTCTAATAGCATTCCTAATATTCATAATTACTCCTTAATTACTTCAATAAACAACGAATTTTTTGCTTTACAGAATAACTTTTACATTTAAACTGTAAATAGTGATTTAACTAATAAATTTAATTTTAATTATTCAGATCTAAATTTGAGTTCATGTTTACAAACAGCATCACAAAATTACTCATTATATTCACTTTGTTCAAATAATACATCAGGATATAATTTAATTCTTAACTTTACATTAAGTATCCAAGGCGAAATAATAAATCTAAATATTATATAACTTCCTTAAATGTTTATAACGATTACAAAATCGAGCATCATTTTAAACTAAATTTTTATTTTAGGTATATTAGAAAAATCATCTTTAAAATCATAAGAATTGTATTGGCTTAACTAAACCAACAACACATTCTAAAATATATCTAATGGATGTACTAATTTCTTTGTTTAATAAATACAACAAAAGACATTTGACGATAATTAATCACAATAAATAATTATTTTCTATGTGCATGAATTTTAAGTTAATTATACACTTATGAGAATTAATAATTAAACAATCCAATTACAAAATTCTTTTAATGTTCAACTCTATTATTGCAATTAATAATCAATTTGCAAATTGATTGAATCAGAACAATATTTCTAGATTCTGATCATTGAAATATAGTATAACCATGCAATAATACTCATAACTACTATTAAATTAAGCTACATAATAAACATAAAAATTATTACATCTTAATTATTGAGTGAAAATCGAATAGAAGGAAGGATTATGAGAAGTATTCCAAATTATGGTTCTTCTTAAAATGGAGGGAATTCTTTTTATAAAAACGGGGTTTTATTGCAACAATTTTTTACATAAAATATTAATAATTCTTAAAATATAATTGGAGCTTATTATTTTAATAATCTTTTAGTTGAAAATTTGTTAGAACCAATTTTGATGTATGGTTCATTCATAACGACAAACTTTTCTTATGCAATGATTGTAAATTAAGAATATCAACATGTAACATCCCTTTTTTTTTATAATTAATCTATATATAATTACTCTTTAAGTACCTGGAATGTATCCTGCCTTCTTTATAATGATAAGATAAATGTTTCAATTGTTTGTTAAAACAATTTTTCGAATGGTACATATTTAGTTACGTTTAATCTACCTTCAGATTTTCGTATTAACTTTGGTCCATCGGCATATGCTCTTTTGTTAATAATTTTTTTACTGCTCTTATATTTTCACTTTAAATTTAAAGAAAAGACACGGAATTTGGAATATATTAATTCAGAAATTGAATTATGATAATATAAAGCTGCAAATATTTTAAAAAATTTATAATCATTATGAATGGTCTAGATTTAGGATAGTTTAAGAAAGATCTGAAGGTTAAACTAGAGGTTCTTACTAACCAAATATCTATGATCTTCGTTGGTCATTTTTTCAGATTTGTGCATTCTTCTGAATTATTAATCATAAATGCTCACATAATCTGATGATATATATAANATTTGAGTTCATGTTTACAAACAGCATCACAAAATTACTCATTATATTCACTTTGTTCAAATAATACATCAGGATATAATTTAATTCTTAACTTTACATTAAGTATCCAAGGCGAAATAATAAATCTAAATATTATATAACTTCCTTAAATGTTTATAACGATTACAAAATCGAGCATCATTTTAAACTAAATTTTTATTTTAGGTATATTAGAAAAATCATCTTTAAAATCATAAGAATTGTATTGGCTTAACTAAACCAACAACACATTCTAAAATATATCTAATGGATGTACTAATTTCTTTGTTTAATAAATACAACAAAAGACATTTGACGATAATTAATCACAATAAATAATTATTTTCTATGTGCATGAATTTTAAGTTAATTATACACTTATGAGAATTAATAATTAAACAATCCAATTACAAAATTCTTTTAATGTTCAACTCTATTATTGCAATTAATAATCAATTTGCAAATTGATTGAATCAGAACAATATTTCTAGATTCTGATCATTGAAATATAGTATAACCATGCAATAATACTCATAACTACTATTAAATTAAGCTACATAATAAACATAAAAATTATTACATCTTAATTATTGAGTGAAAATCGAATAGAAGGAAGGATTATGAGAAGTATTCCAAATTATGGTTCTTCTTAAAATGGAGGGAATTCTTTTTATAAAAACGGGGTTTTATTGCAACAATTTTTTACATAAAATATTAATAATTCTTAAAATATAATTGGAGCTTATTATTTTAATAATCTTTTAGTTGAAAATTTGTTAGAACCAATTTTGATGTATGGTTCATTCATAACGACAAACTTTTCTTATGCAATGATTGTAAATTAAGAATATCAACATGTAACATCCCTTTTTTTTTATAATTAATCTATATATAATTACTCTTTAAGTACCTGGAATGTATCCTGCCTTCTTTATAATGATAAGATAAATGTTTCAATTGTTTGTTAAAACAATTTTTCGAATGGTACATATTTAGTTACGTTTAATCTACCTTCAGATTTTCGTATTAACTTTGGTCCATCGGCATATGCTCTTTTGTTAATAATTTTTTTACTGCTCTTATATTTTCACTTTAAATTTAAAGAAAAGACACGGAATTTGGAATATATTAATTCAGAAATTGAATTATGATAATATAAAGCTGCAAATATTTTAAAAAATTTATAATCATTATGAATGGTCTAGATTTAGGATAGTTTAAGAAAGATCTGAAGGTTAAACTAGAGGTTCTTACTAACCAAATATCTATGATCTTCGTTGGTCATTTTTTCAGATTTGTGCATTCTTCTGAATTATTAATCATAAATGCTCACATAATCTGATGATATATATAAAATTTATAAAATTCTCTTTTAAGAGAAATATAGAAAAATTGAGAAAATGTCAAATATATAGAGAATAAATTAAGAGTTGGATAGAAAGGATGTTAAATAATAACATTAGAGAAATAGAAGAGGAAGAATCACTACAGAAGATAAGAATTGTTTGTTATAGGTATTAGTCTTAAAAATATGGTGATACTCTATCTAAGAGTAAAACAATAAAAATATAAGAGATTAGAAAAAATAATAGATATAAAAAGAGTAAGATCTATAAAGTATAAGATAAAATAAGAGGGAGAAAATAATTAGGTAGGAAAAAATTCAAGAATAAGAATAGATAGGAGTCAGAACGAACCATATCAAATAGATAGTTTAAAGAAGAAGCATTAGAAGCTAGAAATGATTAGCTTAAGCGATCTTTAGAAGTTATATTATTTCAGAAATCTGTAATTCCCAAATACTTGGTTATGTATGTGTTTAGGAGATACTTCTTACTATTGGATAGATTTATAGATGAGTGGCGGGCTCCAAACACAAAGTTTGTAATGAATTATTCAGCATATGATCTGAAATAGTGGATGGGATAAAGAGATAAAATTAGATAAACAAAAAGGTAGACATATATTATAGGGAAATTGAAATAAAAAGTAAATTAGAATTTGACTGGTAGACGAGGGAAATATCATAAAAGATACTAAGATACAAAATGTAGAATAGAGGGTTAAGATCATTATAGAGAAAAAAAAAGAATAATACAGGTAAAACATTCATAAGGATGATTTCTAGTACAAAAGCAATCAAATATAATAGCAAGATTTATAGTGGAGTACACACTAGACTTTGTGGTATGTAAGACATCATTAGTTAATACACAAATTAAAAATATAAGGGGGTTATTTAATGTTTTTGGGAATACAACAAAAAGAATGCAGAGGAGTGTTTACATTAGAGAGATGAAAGTAGAAAAGAGAGAATACAATAATAGAATGAAAAAGATATAATCATAAAAAGTATTTTTAATATTTAATATTTATTTAATTCTATCTTATATGCATATATTTAGTTTATAATTGATACCATTTTTTAGTAATATCAATAATATAAATAAATTATAGAATTAATTGTTTCTTTTGAATTTCCTATATTATATTTTCAAAACAAATTTTAATGATACTGAGAATACTCACATATGTTAATCTATTATTGTATTTATTAATAATAAGAGAGCCAAGCTATTCTAAAGTTAATTTATACTGTATTTTTACATTATGAAAATATTAGAATTATAATAAAATGTAGTTTTATTCTTATTTTAATATCTAATTGGATATAGAATAAAGTTTAATTAAAATATCTTTGTAAGATCTTCAACAATATACGAATGAAATTCCATATTTATTTCTTGTTATCAGATTATTAAGATTCTTGTTATCATTCTAAAAAATTGACTAAAAAAAATGATTCACAATATAAATCTATATTTAATCAAAGTTATTCCTTTATTACTAGTTGATAACATAATATAATGTAATAACAAAATGAATCGTAAAAGTTTTCCATCCTCAAAATTTAAAGTGTTAACGCCCCAAATATCTTGATGTACTTTTAGATTAGTTACCACAAACTTTACATTACATATTATTAAATTTGAAACACAAATTACAAAATTCATTATCTTTTATTCTTGTTCAACCTTCAGTTATTTAGCCAGGCCATTAAAGATGCCCTTCGTACAAGAAGTGACAGGTGACCAACCTAAGCCTGTATTACAAGATTTATACTTCGATTTTAGGATTCAATCGATTAGGAGCATAACTTTATTCAATAAGTGTAAGCACAAAATACTGACATCAGCACAGAATGTCATATTAGGGGGTTTATACTCTATCTTTTTTCTTTCTCTAAACATTGGACAGTTATATATTCATTTTGACAAGAGAGAAATTTATTTGCATTATCTGTCCTCTAAATTTAGAATAATCATGGAAAAACCACTATAATCTACTCAAATATTTCTCTAAGTTCATGATCAATATAATTATATGGATATGTTTGGGTATTGAAAAATATATTCAAAAAATCTATTGATATTTAAAATCAAAAAATCCTTAATATAGCAAATCTGAGTTTTGCAAAATCTAATTTTTTAGTAAAATTGGAATATGATCTCTAAATTAAAATTACATTAATTTGTAAATAAATTGAAAAATATTTAAGGCATTCATTCCCTCTAAACATAGCCCTACTAAGAATTGTTTCTTATAACAGTTTTACAAGATTTCTTATAGATACCCTATATGCGATCTAAAGGATATTTTTTCATCTTCTCTTTTTGTTTCTTTTTCAAATAATTTTCATGATTTATTCTCAAATCTATTAGTAAATTGAAAGCCAAAATTGTATCTCTAGATATTAGTTTTGAAAGTTCAAATATAGGTTTTAAGAATTTTAAATATAAGAATTATTGTGTGGATAGCAATATTGATTGTGCTTCCAATGTCTGATTAATTTAACAATAACTAAGATATAAAATTAGGTTCTGGGCCTAAATTATTTAACCAAAAATTAAGTGTTAGATTCAAAATAAAAATAAGTTTAAGCACTTGTATTGAACTTTTTTTTTTAAATTAATGAGTCAGTTATAGAAAATTTACATTTCTTCTATTATTTATTGAGATTGAAAAGTATACATAATTTTTTTAATTCAAATAGAAAATAAATAAAGTACCTAATAAAGATGCAATGACATACAAATAACAACTTTTTGAAATATAAATATAAGGTTAATTCAAATAGTAGTAGTAGTGCTTGGATCTTGATTTATTTTACTATTGGCTTAACTTGCATTACTTCCTTGTTTAAGAAGTAAGAGCAAATGCAAGAATTTCTTCATACAATTCTTACTTTAAATTAATCAATTTAGAGAAAGTTAATTCTATATTTTAAAATGAATTTGTTTTATTAGAAAGAATATTTAAGTTAAATTAAGAGGCTTAGATATATGTGGATAAGCTTAATGAACCTTATATGAATTTTTCAAAAAGAAGAACATTCATCTCCTCCTCATCTGAAATAAGTTTATTATTTTAACAATATACTTCTTTCCAATCAATACAGCAGTTCGAACATTTATATAAACATTAATTGTATTCATCATCTGATCTATTATTTCAACATCGCATTCTTCTAAGCCCTAAACAATAAATCCATCTCCAAAAACCGAATGTCAACCTTAATTAGTTATTATCAAAAAAGAATGCTTCATTATAAAGACTATCAGATTATACAGCCCGACAATCAAACCCCAAAACAATCATTAAATGGAATTAAATTACCATCATTACAATTTTGGTTTCGTACTATAATCCTATTCATACATTCTTTAGAGGCTAAGTCTAACTCCCATCCCCTTTGCATACATAACACTGTCCTAATATGCAATTTAGACATTCTCCTGGCATTGAATCTAGCAGTTTTAACATCCTTGATTGAAATATGTTGCCATCACATTATTCATTTGATCAAACAATTCTATCACCTAAAATGCTATAAAAAGAATTATCTAAATAATTTAAATAATATCCAAATTAACATTAATGACAAATTCTTTTTGGCAGTCAATATACTTTAAATCACAGATAACAAGCATTATAATGAATGTTAGAAGAGAAAATTTTGCAAAAGTAACTTTATCCATTTGTTTCATCAAATTTTATTTTATGCATTTGTTAAATTAGCAATCAATATTAAAATTAATTCGAATTGCAATTTTAATTTGTGGTATTATTACCTAGATCAAATATTTTGAAAATATCGAAAATTTTTATCTTTTTATGAAATTATTGCCAGTTGGAATAGTTTCATTAAAGAATTAGTTTATATCTAAAGTACTTGTATTTAATTTATAAGATCCTTTTGCCAAATTCGAGAGTCAAAAATTAATTATTTAAATTACTTGCCAAATAATTTTATGAATTTAATTTATTTTTGGTAATATATAAGAATTAACAGAATTAACTGGAAAAGAAATGGCACAACTATTTTAAAATAAAACATAATTAATTCATTCCCTCAATATAATTAAGATGGTGAGTTTCTTACGTTTGCAGAGAATTGAACAAATTTAAAAGGAGAATAAGAACTAAATTTTGTAGTTTTCAAAATACGATTTAATTCTTCTATCTGAAACATAAATTTTGTCTGTTAATTTTGATAAATAAATTTTAGTTGTTTTATCATATTTGAAAAATCTCTATTTTACTTTATCATTCATCCTAAACTGTAATTCTCTTATATATTTGCAATTCTCAAATTATTATATTAAAAGTTTTATAGTCCTCCTAATCTCTTAGTTTTTCCATTTCTTTTATTCATTAATTTTAATACACATTGAAATTAATTATTAAGAATTTTGATTTTAGAGGATAATTGATTAGTTGATTTAAAATCCAGATAATGCAAGTGGCAAATTAATCAAATTAACCTATCGTATATTTTAATTTAAAAATTGACACCAAAATAACATTTTTTACAATTTCTAATTCCAATAGATCGTTCAACACAGGCTTGAAAATACAGCAATACCTATTATGCATTAATTTTTTTATAATCTATTAATAAGCTAAAGGATTTGATATATAATTCGAACAGCGAGGCATGAAAGAATATTTTGAAAAGATAAATTTAATGAAGCCAATATATGATATATTAATGACTCAAACATATTAAATTTAAAATGATTTTAAAGTGTATTTTGTTCTAATTAATAGCAACATTAATCTAAATAAATTATAGAACTAAACTAATAAATACTCATTCTATTTTAGAATTCATAAAAAGATTTTATTAGATCAAAACCGAAAATGAGATAAAGAAATTACTAAAATAATATCTTTTTTTATAGTTAATTATTATAAATGAAGTTTTATTTTTATAATTTTGCTGAATAAATTTCAATCAAAGAAAATTTAAAATAGTAGGGAAATTAATATTGAACTATCCTGCACTATTTTTGGATTAAACATTGAATGAATATTGTCCAATTCAACAACTAGCATCTGGCTCATAAGCAAGTTATAAGTGGGAATAATTCTGATAACCATTTGGTGTTTCACTCAAAAATACAAAAAACAAATCAAAATAAAGTATATTTTGATTTCATCAAACAACATTATCTTCTGACATCTAGTTGGTTAAATTAAATCCAGATATTATCAACTTATATAAGAATAAAGAGGTAATTATAATTTAATTTTAGATTAAAAATTTGATAAATACCATTCATCTTCAAATGTTGCTTTAAGATCCTGTAGTATTTTAAGAATCTTTTGAAATAGAATTACTGAAGGTTGTGAAAGGAATATTAGGTCCGATGGATTTTAATGTTCATAACCGATTTATTGGTTGGAAAAAACTTAAGAAAATACATTGAAATGAAGTTAAAAACAATTCCATAAACTTACAAATACTAGATTGAAGCAAAGATACCTGTTCTATAATGCAATATGTTACTACAATATACATTTGTATCATGTTATATCTCAAAAAGATAAATATAGATATAAATTAAACAAAAATACTATCAAAATTCAAAATCAAATTTTCAAAAATAAAATACTATTTTGACAATTCACAGAAATGATACTTAAATCTAATATAATAAAATCACTTTTTGTATTGACTTATGTATTATCTGCTAAAAACTTACTTGTATGCCCATTATATCATTTTATTAAGACTCTTTAATCAAAAAGATGATCATATTAATAAAAACTTATGATGCTTATGAATGGATCAATGGAGATGGAAATACAACAATATATGATCCAACATATTAAAAAGTTAGATTTAATTATTTAAATTTAGGAGTCATTCAGATTCAGAATCAGTAATTTAATTAATTAATATAATAATATTGTTTAGATAC
>CAJJDN010000055.1:30232-45910 GCA_905182985.1 Paramecium sonneborni
TTTAATTGAAATAAAAAAAATAAAATTCTTCCTTATCCAAAATAAATTTCCCCTTAGAAATAATGAAGTATTCATTTATTATTTATTAGATACATTAATTAAAAAAATATTAAATTAGTTTAATTATTAATATTTCTTTGAATAAGATTTTTTGTATTAGCAATTATTATTTAAATATATGATTTTTATTATTACCTTGTTTAATTTAACGTGCAAAGCCTAAGTAATGACTAGATTGAACTATAGCAACTAGAATTAAATGAATAATATTTAAATTAATGAGGAAGATTATTCAATCTCAAAGTTTTTTACTGATGGTATTTGGTCTAAATATAATCCATTAAGTAAAATAAAATAGAATGGGCTTTATGGATTATTAGATAGTAATTGCTATTAGCTTCATAATGCAATTGATTTCGAATAGTAAACTCTAAATCTGATTTATTATGATTTTTTAGATTATGAATATCTATAACTAAGATAATTTAATTTATTGGCAATGATAATAGACAACATATATTTGAGATAAATATTGGAGAATATGAATATGAGAATATTTGGTATTATTTATAAATTTAAGCATGGCCATAGTTGAATATATTAGATTTAATAATAGCAAAATATTAAGATATTGTATTAAGAAAATAAATATAGATAAAATATCCTTTTATGGATAGTAATTTGATTTTAACTTTTGGGAGGTAGCTTTAAAATAATAAATTCAAAAATTACAGAGATTTATTAAGGAACTGTATTTTCATCATTTCCTGGTTAGATTAGTTTTCAATTGAATATATAACCTAATTTTGATCCTGGTATTTATAAATTAAGCTTTTCAAAATATTAATGTTTAAATTTGTGAAAAAGGTGAAGATAATATAAAAATTTAAGATTAGAATATAAATTATTTGGTTAAATATGCATATATTTCAGAATAAATTAATTGTGACATTTTCATTTTAATATTACAATTTAAAATTATTGAAATAGTATCAATGGATTAAGAATATAAATTTTAAATTATTAAACTAGGTCCAAATTTAGATAGTGAAGTTTATTAAAATGACAATTTAGCAGCCTTTTAATTATATTATTTAATCTCTGAAAATACGTTTAAAATCTTTATAACAATATATAATTACATGTTACCTGGTATTAATATTAATTTTGAGAACAATCCCTTTTTAATATAAAAAGAATATTTAATTTGCTCAAAACCTTATTAATAATTGGCATTACTTATTTGTTAAATTAAAATCTAATTAATTATATATTTCAATAATATTTTATTAAAATGATAATAATTTTGAAATTAATGATGAGATTGAGGTTATTTAATTTACAAATGTATAATTTAAATTTTAATATGGTAATATCTAGTAGCAAGATTAGAACTATTTAATTTTTAAAGTTAATAATTTAATTTTATATAATTGTGAAACAAATATTAATAAATAGGGTTGTCATTTTAGTTATAAAGAATGTGATGGTCCACTTAACTCAAATTGTTTGTCTTGTCATGAAGATTCATAAAGGATTTATTTATCTGAATATAAAGATTGTATTTGTCCTTCTTATTCAATTTGATAAAGTTGAGAAATGCTTTACAGATAAAAATTAAAAATTTTCAATAATCGAATAAAATAATGATGATATCAATAAAAATTGTAAATAAGGCTTTTATGAACTTGATGGAGAATTTTATAAATGGTAGATATTATAGTTAATAATAATAGTCCTTCAATAATTAATGAGAATAGTATAAGTTGTTATGAATGTTATAAAAATCCATAAGAATGGAGTTCTAATCCAAATTGTGATATGGATCTTTATTTAAAAGCATCAGGGACTGTAGAAGATACTATGATTAGAACTGATAGCTTTCTTTATAAATTTGATGGAATAGATTTAAATTTTTTTTATTATTATTGTTAGTAAATAAAAGAAATTTAAAATGAGGAGGGTAATTACAATTTATATTAATATTTATATTTTGGATTTATAAACTTCTGTTAAATTGAAGAGATAAGAATGAATTCTAAATAATGTTATGTTTGTAAAATAGATTTTTGTCAAGATTGTTATATAACTTGATAAGGAATAAAATTTTTAAGATGTATAGATAGTTACTAATTTTTTAATGGAAAATGTATAATATTCACCATTATAAGCTACTCTTTTACCACTATAAAATCCTTCATCAACCCATAAACCTTACTTTAAGCTATCTTAATTATAAAACCCTCCACCACTAAACATTAAAAATAATTACATCTTGGCATCTTAAAAATATAATACCATTTACCAATTCTTAAGTTATTGTAATATTCTCCAGTTTCGAAAACATTTCCTTACCTATTCATATGAACATATATTTAAAACAGACTTATAATAATTAAGGAAAAGATCTTTCCATTAACCTTGTTTTTAGCCATTTTTATTTTTTAGAAAAAGAACCATATTTAAGATATGTTATATAATATCTAAAATATAAATAGTAATCAAGAACAAAGCATTTCCTCTACTGCTTAAAGAACTGAATTTTTTAAGGTTGATAATTAAATATAAATAGGTATGAGCACTGGATTATCAATTTTTTAATTAATCTCATGTAATTTCCAAATAAATTCTTCCTTTTTTTTTGTTGTTGTATTTTTGCAGACGCAGCTATTATCCATGTATTAGAATAACTGTTTTTTCTGAAAATAAAAACTCATTCTCTTCACCTCCTTTATCGTCTAATTAGACTACGTTCATCAAATTACTTTATTCATTTTTCGCTTTATCTTAAGTTTTTTTTGGCACATAGATGGATTTAAGATTTTTCTTTGCTGCTTCTTTGCTGCTTCTTTCAATACTTTCCATTTTCTGATTTCAAACAGTTATTCAACATTTTCCTTTCAAAAATTTAATGTCGCTCCCCATACTATTGAGTCACTCTTTCATTTCATTAATTTTTCTATCAGCTCCCTTTCTGATAGGATTAACGAAATCAGTTATCAATCATAGTTATTAGCCCATTCATCTAATATTTCCTATATATTCATCTAATTCCTAAGTTGTTTCATCCAACTCTTTTAGCTGTAAATCATGTTAATTGAGGTTAGCCTCATGACTAATTTATTCTTATAATTCATCTATTCTCATCAACATTTACAACATTTCACATGATAATCTATCATACTAATACTTCCAATCTTACTTCAAATTCTACATATTCATTAGAGAAATTAGTAATTTTTCAAGTAGTTTTTGCAATAATTCCTTCTCTTCATTTATTTTTGATTATTATAATTTTACAACCTTAATCATAAATAATAAATAAGTGTTCCAACTATTGTTGCTGCAAAAATTAAAATTTATACCATGTAATTTATCAGCACGACCATTATCTTTTTCACAAATTTCTTTATTTTCCACCTATTTTACTATTTATTCAGACGCTTTAATTTCTTTATTTTAATCACTTTTTTAATTGACTGTTTATTAATCTTTGTCTCTTATTATATTTTCTTAATTTATCAGCTCTTCTTTCAATAAAATTAAAGAAATGTCCTTATTCCCAAATGTTTCGATTGTTTTGATTACTATTTTTAGTTTGAGGTGCTAATTAAAAACAACACCCAAAATTAATATAATTTAACTTTTAATATTTGATTAATTCATATAAAAAATGTTGATATTTTTCTTTCCAAAACCTAATTTTTGAAACAGAAAAATTAAATTGTTTATCTCCTACATTTTGTACTAAATCATTAAAAGATAGACCTTCAATAATCTTATCCATATTCTTTTAGAAATGAGATTCTTCAATTAATAAATCTCCTAATTACTTCTCAATTAACTATAAATCTAATTCTTCTGAGGAAAGGACAACTTTTAATTCAGAGATAGCCACTTTTTCATTTTTAGTTAAAATTATCTTTTTGGGTAATCTTTAATTAGCTTATAAAGAAATTCATCAAGATTTATAAACTCTTATAAAATTTACAATTCTTATGGGCAAGTTTATCCTAATATAGTTTAGAATGTCTTTTTGTAGTATCTAATTTTCAATTTAGTTTTAGATCTTTGAAACTTAAGTTTTATACATAATTTGTTAATCCTTTAATCTCTTTAAGATTTTCAATCGATTTCATACTTGATTTGGAAAATTTCCTTAATTAATCACATGAATTTATTAACATCATTTATCAACTGGCTCTGAAAGAATTCAATTATATTATTTTTTTTTGAAGTGAAGTGATTTCAATCTTTTCTAATAAATCGGAGTGTTTCCAAGAATTTTTAATTGACTAAATCAGATTTGAAGATATTTTTAAAAAGTTTTTTTTTATCCAGAGAAGCAGCCAATAAATCAGAAAGTTTATTTTTCAAATTATCAAACCACGAACTTCATAATTTGAGCTTCATTAATTCTTTTTAAATATGCACCTTTTTATCAATGTCCCGATTTAGACTGTTAATGATTTGACTCATCTTTAAATCCATGAATTTATGATTATAATATTGATTCAAACACTATCATGAAATATTTTAATTATTATAAATTATTGAATTCGATAATTCTTATCCTATTTAAGTTATTCTCCCTGACAATTTTATTTTCTTTAGTTAAGCCCATTAAGTTTAAGGATAATTGGTGTATTTTGGACATATTCTTTTTTAAGTTGAGAATTATCTGATTTATTTATTAATTTTACACTGTATTACATCCTCTCATTAAATTTTGTATAAGATTCATTTATAATGAATAAATTAATTCTGTTTTATATATCATTATTGCTTATTGTTTCAGATTATTTGAGCTATAACCAAAAAATGTATTGGTTTAAATACTAGCTTGATTATTATGATAAATTAAATCTATAAATAAATTCGCTCGAACTAATAATGAATATAGTATAAATCTTAATAAAATTTATGTTAAAAGTTTTCTCTTAACTAAATAATAATTTGCCATATATGATAAAAAAATTATCGTAAAACCTTTTTTGATATTTGCCTGCATGATGCCTGATTAAAAATAATATGAATATAAAGTTAATTTAAAAAAATTGTTTATTCTATTAAAAATATTTATTATGCTTGGGTTTAAATTTTAGTAATGCCATTATTATTCTTATAATAATCTCAATGAGTTATTATAACAACTTTAGAATGATAAGTTTGGAGATACTCAGATAGATTAAGAACAATAGATGATTGAGTATTTTATTGATAGATCTAGATGTCTAAGATTATATGATCTAATATACTCAATAGTAAGAATATTATTTGATTAACATAGAAAGTTAAATTTATAAAATTTCATTTAGGATAACTATTGGTCCTTTTTAAAGAAATATTGGAAAAAATTATAGAAATGGAGAAGTTACAATTGGAACACGACTATTTAGATCAGACCAGAATATGGATTACTTTAGAACAAAAAAGCCCACCTTTAAATATAATATATCAGAAAATTCAATACAAAATAAATTTTACAGGTTATTAATGTAAATTATATGAAATTAATATGGATGAAACATTAAAGGCATCTGAAAAAATATTAATAATAATTTCTAATATTTTGAGAGACTTTAAGGCATCAGAAATCACTTGCACTAATGATAATAACAACTTACAAGAAATTATTAATGAAATTTATGAACCAATAATTTAGTAATGTTTGAAACGTAAAATAAATGAAACAATTACTGTAATAAATCACCTTTTGAATTAATATTAATTTGAAAATAAATCTCAAACTATTAGCTTTGATGATAAATACTTTGATTTTTATACTAATACTATAAGAAGTATTAGAATGAATGATGTTGAATAAGAGTTGAATGATTGCATTTAAAATTATGGATAATATGGAGAAGAATTAGAATCAATATTATTGCTAAAAGTAAAGAGTATAGGTTAAAATTTGGATAATTTCTTTAATAAGAAAATAGAGAATTAGGAAATTGATAAGTTATTAGATGAAAAGAAAAAGAATACATAAGAAAATAATGAATAATTAATATTCTTCATTCAAACATTATCTAATTTTTCAATTGAAAATAATTTAAAGGAATACAAATTTGAAATTTCTCCAGCTGAAGAAAAATAATTTTAGATAACATTTAAGCTCGAGTAAGAAATTAAAAAATATTTAAATATTTTCAAAACTTTCCTACTGTTTTAATCTAAAATAGATGCGCGTTTTAGGATAATTTTAGGTTGACTTTTTAAAATTTAATAAAAGAAATTTCAGAAGAGGAAGTAAAGTTATATGTTGAGTTATTAATTTTAATATTAATTGATGAATTAATTTGAAATGAGGAATAAAATGATACAATATATTAACATTAAATATTATCATTTAACTTCTTATTTATAAAAATACTTTATAAGAATTTTTAAAGGTTTTAAATATATGTCATTAATTTGACTTAACACTAGATGGTTAATCAAAATAATAATTGAATATTTTTTCTTAAATTGTTAACTTATTATTACAAATCCATTTGATTAAATTTTAGTGATAGAAATTTTAATACCATCTAAACTTAGGAAGGGTAGAATTACAATACTGCTATAGCAAACTTTATAATTATAGTGGTACTTAGATATTCTGAAAATAAATTTCACAACTTATTGATTTATTTGGAGGATTATTAAACAATTAGTTTATATCTAAAGGTGATGGTATTTAATTTTAATCCTTCTACAATATTTTTATCTATTGATGGATAAGGAGTACTAGTGAATTAAAAAAAATTAAGATTTCATGTCCTTAAAGATTGTCTTTTTTGTAAATGTGTAAGATTTTTAGAATATCAAGCTACTTAAAGACCAGTAGAAATAGATGTAAGTTTGATTTTAATTAAGTCAATTAATTACAAACACTCTCAAGGAATGAAAAAGAATGAATATTTTATTGATTTTCTTGATTATATTTATTATAGAATTCATTTATATTTATATTCAAACAAATGTATTATATTTAATTACAAATTTCGTTTAAACTAAGATTATTACAATCAATTTAGATACATGGGCCATATTAAAACTTAATAAATTCATTAAATTATTGGAAACCAATTATATTAAAAATGGCTTTAATAGGATTATGAAATAATAGAATATAAGTAGCATTCAATACAAAATAGGTGTAAGAGTTGTGATTAAGTTTTAATAATAAAATATGCATTTCATTGTGTGGCGATGGTTTTACATAACTATAGGAAATATGTGATGATAAGAATATAATATAATTTCATGATGTTAGAAATGTTAGAATAGTTGTTAACTAGAATGCTAATATAGATAAGAGTTGTTTTGCTTGTAGGCTTTTTTTGGATTATGGATGTTATCAAACTTGTGATGATGGTTTTCTTGCTTTTGTTTCTAATGAACAACGCAATTATGGTAACTATGAGCCTAATAATGGCTGTTATAAATGTAAATTTTAATTTGATGAAAATTGTTTTTCATGTGCAACTTTAGATATTGGTAAAACTTGTTATGAATATTTTGAAGAGTATAATGGAAAATGTGGACCAATATATGAAGATGATTAATTAATTCCAGGGTTAGAGGATTGAAAAGATGGAAATTAGTAATAATATGATAGTTGCTATAAATGTTAAGTTTCATGTGATTCAAATTATTATTAAGATAAAAATGTTTGGAAGAAGGAAAATGTGGTTAACAATAAATATTGGCTATTACATAACAAGTGATGGTAATCATAATGTATAAGAGATGGAAACCATTACATAGAAATAGATGAATAAAGTTCATACAAGAAATAAACATCATGTGTTAAAATTGATGCGGGTAATTAAGTTTTCGAGATTCAACAAATTTTGCATGTTTAGAGAGAAATATTTGTGATAAATTACCAGATACATTCATAAGATATAAATAATGTTGAAGTTTGATTTCTACGGACATACTAAAAGTGGAGGTGGATGCAGTTAAATTGGAAATAATTACAATGCTTAATAGTCAGAAATTTAATGTTTTTTGAGTTTAAATAAAACATTTGAATGTTATTGGGATTGAATTACTTATAGAATTGTTAATAATGCTCCAATAATTATTNCTCTCAAGGAATGAAAAAGAATGAATATTTTATTGATTTTCTTGATTATATTTATTATAGAATTCATTTATATTTATATTCAAACAAATGTATTATATTTAATTACAAATTTCGTTTAAACTAAGATTATTACAATCAATTTAGATACATGGGCCATATTAAAACTTAATAAATTCATTAAATTATTGGAAACCAATTATATTAAAAATGGCTTTAATAGGATTATGAAATAATAGAATATAAGTAGCATTCAATACAAAATAGGTGTAAGAGTTGTGATTAAGTTTTAATAATAAAATATGCATTTCATTGTGTGGCGATGGTTTTACATAACTATAGGAAATATGTGATGATAAGAATATAATATAATTTCATGATGTTAGAAATGTTAGAATAGTTGTTAACTAGAATGCTAATATAGATAAGAGTTGTTTTGCTTGTAGGCTTTTTTTGGATTATGGATGTTATCAAACTTGTGATGATGGTTTTCTTGCTTTTGTTTCTAATGAACAACGCAATTATGGTAACTATGAGCCTAATAATGGCTGTTATAAATGTAAATTTTAATTTGATGAAAATTGTTTTTCATGTGCAACTTTAGATATTGGTAAAACTTGTTATGAATATTTTGAAGAGTATAATGGAAAATGTGGACCAATATATGAAGATGATTAATTAATTCCAGGGTTAGAGGATTGAAAAGATGGAAATTAGTAATAATATGATAGTTGCTATAAATGTTAAGTTTCATGTGATTCAAATTATTATTAAGATAAAAATGTTTGGAAGAAGGAAAATGTGGTTAACAATAAATATTGGCTATTACATAACAAGTGATGGTAATCATAATGTATAAGAGATGGAAACCATTACATAGAAATAGATGAATAAAGTTCATACAAGAAATAAACATCAT
Organism: Paramecium sonneborni; assembly: GCA_905182985.1. NCBI lineage: Eukaryota > Ciliophora > Oligohymenophorea > Peniculida > Parameciidae > Paramecium > Paramecium sonneborni. Next base: position 39,232 of record CAJJDN010000055.1, read on the forward strand.
GTGTTAAAATTGATGCGGGTAATTAAGTTTTCGAGATTCAACAAATTTTGCATGTTTAGAGAGAAATATTTGTGATAAATTACCAGATACATTCATAAGATATAAATAATGTTGAAGTTTGATTTCTACGGACATACTAAAAGTGGAGGTGGATGCAGTTAAATTGGAAATAATTACAATGCTTAATAGTCAGAAATTTAATGTTTTTTGAGTTTAAATAAAACATTTGAATGTTATTGGGATTGAATTACTTATAGAATTGTTAATAATGCTCCAATAATTATTATAACAAAAGATTCATGTAAATTATTGAGATTCGATTGTACATATACAATTAAAGCCAATAGAGGATGTATAACTAGAACTACTTGTTCAATTGCATTAATTGGAGAAGCTTGTACTAAAGATATCTTATGTAATGAATGCTTTTAAAAGGAGTAATTTTTGTTTGATAAACACATGATAATTTTAAATACAAATGATAACTTCTGATTGTGATAAATTTAAAGGAAGATATATGACTAAATTATATGGAGGCTGAGTAGCAAATGGATCGTTTTCAGCAGCAAATATTGAAGTAGCCTGTGTTAACAGTTTAATTGGGATCCCTTATTTTATGGATTCAAAATATAAAGAGAAGACCTTTACTAATGTATCAATATTACATACTATTAATGATTCATGTTTGTGTTTTAACTCCATCATTTAAAAATACTTATGATTGCCAAATTTATCGTTCTAGTTGTATTATAAGTAATACAGGTTTAGGATGTGTTACTCTTCCAATTAAATGAGAAATATTTAGTAGATAGAGCTTCTTAAATTACTATTGAAGGATAATTTGTGGTTGGATGGATCTTCTTGTATTTCAAATCTTATTTAACTGCTTCAAAATGCTTACAACTGCTTTATGATGCGAAGAATACCTCTCATTATGTTTTGCTTATAATTCAGCTATTGTAGATGCAAAATCAATTATATAAGGATGTCAAGATTTACATATGTTTTGTGCATCAAGAAAGCGTAAAAAAATTGTGAAATAACAAGTGCTGGATATCCAACTTGCACGTGAATATTCTTAGTCAACTAATATTGAAAAATCTTTTGCAGCAGCTAATAATAATTGAACAACTAAATAAAAAAAATAATTTTAATTTATTATTTGTTAAAACTATTTAAGCATTTGCACAAAAACTAATACTTAGGGTATTTGCATTAGAACTTAATAACCTTGCATTTCAAATAACTTTTAAGATGGATGCTTGATTTAACCTTTAATATAAGGAGATTATTATTGAAATGAAACTAGTTGTGTTGATAGAATATATACTAATATTATAAAAACAACTCATCATGATTGTTATAGTACATTAAATCAATTCAAAGTGAATAATGGAAGGACGAATTGTTAACCACCGCAAAATACATGTACTTCTTATACAACTTAATTAAGAAAATTGAAAAATTACATCAATAAATAAAACTTATATTTGGACTGAAATTGCATGTAGAAGCGCTACTTGTGCAGATGTTTCTTAAACTATATTATATGATACAGATTAACTGCCTGTACTAATTATCTAACATAAGCACAATGCCATTAAACTATCTAAATGTAAAAGGAATCGATGATTCTAAATAAATAATTGATAAATTTTATTCATTATCAATATTTGCTACAGAACTTTGTTCTACTTTTAAAGAAATATTAGAAATATTCCATTAATATGGATAAAGATGGGCTGATAGTTTATATGATTCGATTTTTTCTTTATGTAATTTAGATTGAACTCTCAAAACTGTAAATAATTTAACGTTCTCAGAAGGAAAGCTGTTGATTTAATTTGTTCAGTAAAGATTATTCATAACACACGTTCCTTTTGTAGATCTAAAAAAATTGATTGATAATTATCCATATCCTTAGCAAGAAGATTATATTATATCTGTTTTTTCTCTTGTTAATCTGTTGCTTGAGCGACTTTTATTCCATAATTGCCTGAATATTCCAATATATAGAAATAAATAACTGTTTTTATTCTGCAAAAGGTCTATGTATCATAAGTTCAAATAATTTTATAACATGTATTCCAGCTTAAACTTGTGATAAATAGTTCTTATAATGGATGTATATAAATGAAGTAAAAATAATCAGATTAGAATCAGACTCAACGTCTTAGTATATAGAGGGGGAATGTATTTTGGATAATTCTATTTGTGTCTAGAAAACTTGAGGGTACCCAAATATATAATAATTTTAATACTGATAGCAAATGTTCAAAATTTTTTTAAAATGTACTGTTGTTAAAATAGGAGGGTGTTAATCTTAAAATAATTGTTCTGGATTTCGCAAATTTTTCAGTGTGTGTAGAATTGATCCTTTAAAATTAATATTTTTCCTAAAATTTTTGAAATTAATAATCTAAATAAGATTTGTTTTAATACTAGGAACTAGATATCTCACTCTATGACATATCTTCTATAATTGATGAGGATTTTATTTTAGTGGATTTAAAAATAAAAGTCTTACATCTAATGAAATTATTTGTTACAATTGAGAAGCTTTACTAAATTTTTTAAATTCTACAGAGGACTGTAATATGTGTAAGGCAAAAAACCAAACAGGTTAGTTGATAGAAAGAATTTTAAAAACTATTGAAGTAGATTCAGCTCGTGAAATTCATTAGGAAATAATCTTAAAACTATATAGGTAATAGATCATTAAGTTTATATGATTAATGCTATTGAAGTATAAGAAATTTAGATTTACCAAAATGTCTAATAAATTAAATCAAATGTTAAATTTACAAATGAATCTGTCTGAACTTATTCTTTTATTCATTCTCCTGAAGCATTGGTTGGGACATTGAATTTAATATGATAAAGAAAGTTACCTCAATTTCTTATTTCAATTTATTGTAAACAGAACATAATAAATATTTTTAATAATCTCTTCACTAATTATTGTTATATTATATTAATCTAAGCTTAATCAGACTATAAAATCTATTTTTAAACTTTCTGATTTTATTTTGTATATTCTAAATCTTAATCTTTTTCTTATATTTTTATTATGTTCTAAATATATCAAAAGAATTAGTTTATATTTCTAATAATTTAAATTTCTTTTTCTAATTCTTTAATTTACCATCCTTATTCTAATTCTTCTTTTTCTTATCTGCTACGATAAATTTTGCAATCATTAATACACAAATATTTAGATATAAGAAGAGGATTATTTTGGTTAAGTACGATACCACTATAAAATAACTTCTCAATACTCTTTCTCTACCGTCAAAGGAACAATCGAAATTTGAGGGGTTAGCTAATTTCATTTTAAACTAGAACTTCATATATTTGAGCTTTAAAGTAAAGTAAGTTCTTATGATTTACTTTACAGGCTAATATTGCTGTGATAAGATCTTTTTATACTATTATTTGATGAATATTCATAAAGTACATATTATATTATACTTTAAAAGCCTTCATATATACCCTAAATAAGTTTAATGAAAGGTATAGGAATATTAAACTGATTATAATGTTATTCTCGTTTAGCACTAAATAAATTATTTAAAGTTAACATATATAAGATGAAGATACACCAAATATTTTTTGTGGTTCATTATATTAATTACTAGTTTCAACAATTATTTTAATTAATTAAAAAAATAAAAATAAAAATTATTTGGTTGGGCGTCCGGGAGAAGAGAAAATGAAGATGGAGATTCCGAAGAAAGAAACGCAGAGGATCATCAGGTCACTTCGGAATCTCCACTACCTCAACCGGGTTTGGGTTTGGGAATATACAATAGCAAGGTGTAAAGAAATGAATATGAAATACTTGAATATTATGTGTTTAATTTAATTAATTAATATTTTTTGAAAAATTATGGATACTTTACCTGAGTCTATTGCAAAGAGTGAAGATGTGTATTATATTTGTGTAACCAAACTTTGGCAATGTAGCATCAATATTCTGACTACAGAAAAAAATAATAATGGCACTGCGACATAAACTCAAAAACATATATTAGGTGATTAATACAAAAGTTGGTATAACGGAAAGATACTTTGAACGAATATATTAATTTCAACAAAATATTTAGTTATAACTATCTTCTGTACAAGTATATCTGCCATAAAAATAAAAAATTTACAAAATTAATGGTATTCTTAGACTCTAATTTTGAGTTTGAAATATATACCCATAATCAAATTTTTTAAACAGTAAAGGGAGATTTTATCAGTTATATTTTTCTTAGATTTTCATTGTTTTCATAGAAATTTTTTATCATTGCTTTTCTATTTTGGCTACTCGTTGAGATCAATTTCCTAATGATCTAATATATCAGAAGAATCAAAATGAGTGATTTCCTTTACTCTTTTTATTGTAAATATTGATATTGTTCTTTTATGTATAAACAAATGCTTTATCAAATACATTTTCATATATCATGTATTATTAATTAATTTATCTTTAATGGTTCTTAAGAACTTAGATGTTTTATTTTCTTAATATTGATTAAATCTAATTTTAAGAATTTTCTAATTGTTATAGATCAGTAACATAGTAAGCATAATAAGTTTGAAATAGTTTAATTTTTAAATTTTCCTTAGAAAACCAATCTTGTCTATCAGTGCTATTTTTACAAATAGATAGAAAGTCTTTATTCTAAAAATATTTTCTTGTCTAGAGAGCTATTTCTATATCAAATTAAAGTAGTTTGATCATACAACTATCCAATCTTTAAAAAATTTTCTCTTATTAAGTTAGATTATGATTTGTATTTTAGGTTTTTTTTACGGAATTAAATTGGTAGTAAAATCTTTATTAAACTAGCTAAAGTTAATGTAAAATTAGATATTTGGGTCTATTTTACTTTTAGATATTATAACTGTTGGTTGTTCCCATTAAGATAAGCCATTTCAATAATAAAGAAGTAAAGTAATTATTATTTATCTGAAAAATGAATTAATATTTATTAAATACCAAGCAGTTTATATATATAAATAATAAAATTTTACATAATTCACTTTCGTGTTTGTTAATTTTGTCTATACTTTAAATAGACTGAATCTGTTGACAATGAGCAATTTAACAGAATGAGTGTATCTTTTAAGGTTAAATTGCTCCTTATAAATATAGTTAATTGGAATACACATCATTTCAAAGATACAAGATCAAAGAGAAATTTTTTAAATTGTCTTTTTAAACTCACATTCTGACATTTTAGAAAATCAACTAATATTTGGAATTTCTAATATAGAGGCAAAGAGAAACTTTAAAGCTCCAATTATTTGAATCTTTTCAAAAATTCACTATTTTTCATACGCTCATTCTATTAAACATTTGATAACAATAATTAGCTTTCTAAATTCTCCTAAATCCAAAACTATCCAACAGAATATGGTAATGGAATATTCATTTCAAATAAATATGATATAAGTGAGCTTTTATCAAAAATATAAAAATAATATTCAAAATTTAGTAAATCAATTCATTTAATGGATAAAAATCTTTATAGAAATGATTTATTAGTTAAGTTTTTTTAATCTTTTTTAATTTTGAAAATATCTCTTATCATTGTATAATATAAATTTAAAAAAAGCAATGTAATTTTTATAAGTAAAGTCAATAGTATCAGGAGCATCAGAGTTATCAAATATATTTTTAATATTTTAGTGTGTTAGAAAAAGCCTGTGATTAAGATTGTAAAAAATTGTTTAAAATGGAATGAAATCGAAAAAATATTAAGAGGGAAAATCAAATTTTTAAATTAAATTAATAATTAATACAACTTTCTTCTCTTTTTAAATAGTAAGGATAGTCTACTGTAATATTAAAAAAACCTTAAAGTGAAATTAAATCATATACTATAAATATAGAAGTATTAATTTTTCCTTGTGTTTAATTTGTACAAATTAATTTGATGGTAATTAATTGATTCTATACTTTAAGAAATCATTTATTGAATCTAAGTATTCTTTTACACGATAAAAAAAGGATATTGCACAAGATTCATCACCTGAAATTTATTCTATTGTATAAAAAAGATGAAATCAATAAAGAACAATTTAGAGAATAAAAATACTTTTCACTTAATCTTGTATGGAGGAATCTGTGTATTTTAAGGATTATGCATTTCTATTTTTTCATTTTCTTCAAAAGATACCTGTGTGTAGAAATAAATGATATTTGTAATTTAATTTAAATAAATATTAAAGCTACAAAAGAATTATTAATTTATTTTTATATTATATTACATTAATTAGCAAATTCTTTTTACACTTTTTTGATAAGACTTCAAATGATGTATAAATAGTATTTTAGTATTATGAAAAATTTTAAATTGCCGTATGAACATTAATTAACCAAAAATCAATCAGCCCATTTAATGCATTTGATTATTATTGAAAAGGAGATTATCTATTAGAGTCGTTTTTACAAACACAACTCTTAGATCAATAAAGATAGATATTATATAATGTTTCAAATTTACATATGTAATAAAATTTTTTGATTAAAAAAATTATTTAATTAACAGAATTATCATAGTTAATTCATCCGTTTGGTTTATTTTACTAACATGTATATGAACCGTCTACTCTTATTCATTATTCTAATTGAAAATGATAAAAATAATCAGAAAACTCTTCTTTCAAATCAACCAATTAATAG
>CAJJDN010000055.1:46811-77996 GCA_905182985.1 Paramecium sonneborni
TTTATTTTTTTTAAAGATGGATATCTGTATATGATTGAAATATTTAAAGTATATAAAATATGTTGAAAATATTAAAATCTAATTAGTTTTAGAAAAATTAGAGGGTAGAAATTAGTAATAATAAATTTTAGCACCCAATAAAATGAACTTATTGCCTGTTATCATAAGCTAAATAATATGAAATAAATATGATATAATTGAATATTAATTGAGTTTACTAAGATAAAACAATATTTTATCAAAATTGTTACTCTTACTTTTTTTTATAAGTGTTGGGAAAATTTATAATTTCGCTTTTATTCGATAGGGACTTTAAATTTGTGAAGTTTCTTATGAAATATACTTGTATTTGAAAAATTAATTTATTTAATTTAATGGATTAAAGGTTTTAGAATTTTTAATGAATCTATATTATTATTTAAATTTAATTCTGAATGATGTATAACAAACTGCTTTCTAATGCTCGCTTAAATAAAAGTTGGAAAAAATTTGCTAAATCTAATTGTAATAAACTTGCTGCTGAAATTAGAAGAAAAATAAGAAGATAAACCAATTTATTAAGTAATAAAGGTTTTAATTTTAGGGATTTCACCAAGATAAGGCCAGTTGTTGTCAAAACTCAGCTAATTAATGTTTTTTCTCAACCTTTAGTAATAATACTGAACTGAAGTGTGAACTATATTAATAATAATAAGTTTATTATCTTATGAAGAATCTCTGATAGAGAAAAAGTTAAAGTAATTTCTATATAACTAATTGAAAAGCCTGTCTGCATATTGCTGACTTAGATAAGAATGGTTTAATTAAAATTCATTAGGATTAAAGAAAATCGAAGGAATTTGAAGGAACAAAAGAAAAGAATAGTGAATATGTAAAATTTGGAATTATTAAAGGTTTTTAATATATGAATTTTAGTATGAGTAATTAAAATGTAAACCATTAAAAATTGCATAAAAGGATGTTCACGTTAAGTCTTTATTAATCTTTGATGGAACATTTATATATGAATGAAATTTTCTTATGAATCTTAATAAAAGTTATGAAAGTAATTTAATATTTAAAGTATTAAGAAAAATTAAGAAATTACATATAATAATTTGAACAAATATATATAGGAATTACACAGCCATCAATAATTATGAGTTAAAAAAGCAACAATTTTGGTTAACTAAATGAAATTTAAAGATATTTCAAGAATAAAAACAAATTGAATTTTTAATTATAAACTTCAAATTTTGAATAAGAAAATGATATCAAATACTTCTTTATTTAAGGAACAAAGCAATATAAAGTAATATAAAAAAGCAGAATGAAATGATAGCCTGTTTTAATCTTTTTATAACAGATATACAAATTAAAAATAGAATAATTTTATAGTTATTATTAGAATTTGTTAGTTCTGATTACTAAAATTTTATTCATTATATGGAATTACTAAATTAAAATATTGTTTTTTCTTCTAAATTCATTCAAAAACTAAGTAATCTAATTACTATACTCAAGTATTCAAATTACTTTGTGATTTCTTTCTCCTTTAAGTAACTTTGGCTTATTTTGTATTATTGCAAGTCTAGATAAAGATATTTCAGCAGATTATTTGTTCTTTTAAACAAAGAAATTGGTTCCAAGATAAGGTTTAATTTGTAAGAATTATGAATCAATTTATTAAATACTCATTAATATCTAATTGTATTTTCTTAAAATGTAATCTATATAACTAATACAAAGAAGCAATTTAATAATGTACTTAAACATGCTAGAATTGATAACCCATAAACTGTAATTGAAAATTAAGAATAAATTGTTGGTTATTATTCTTAGTTTCATAATATCCTAAAAATTAAAAATTACATATTAAAATACCAAGGATCAAAAATTTATATTTTTTACAAAAATTAAGCAATATTTGTAATTAGATTATACCAGAAAAAATATTGGATGAACACACATTCCCAAAAATGTTATAAATCATAATTTAATTAGGAGATCACTAATTAATTTAATCAACAATGAATAAAATACTTTAAAATTTTGAATCTTTTTAAAGATTTCATTTCATATTCTAAAAATATTTAATGTAATCTTAAAGTATCAATAAAGAATACTCACCTAGCTATCACAATTTAAACCATTTTTATATTTATTCAAATTTACAGTCTAATCAAATTAATTAATAATATATTAACCTTAATTGCTGATATAAAACAGTAATTAAAAAGTAAGATTCTTAATTAGTTGAAGAAATTGAAGATGTGAAGATAATTGATTAACTAATTTGTAATTTTATTGATTTTTTAGTATAAATGTTACTTATTCAAAGTAGATTCATATATTGCATCTAAATAATAATAATAAAATATTAATAATTTTAGAGAATATAAAGTCTTTTTAAATATTTAGAGAGAACAAAATAAAAGAAGATTCAATCATCTCAGGATGCTAAATGGATATAAATAAATGGAATAATAACTGTATACAAATAATTGAGTAATTTATAAAAAATTAAATATCTAAGTTAATTCAAGTTTAAAAATGTATGAATTTATTGATTAAATTTCTTATTTCCCAACATGACTTTAGTAATAATACCATTTATCAAATTTCTTATCTGTAAAAAGTTTAAGCAATATTAAAGACTATTTTACTTGTAATAATAAATCATGAAGCTTCTTTCATTTAAAATTTCAATATAATTTTATAAATTATTACTATGAATTTTTAACTTAATATAATCAATAATATGTATAGAATTCAATCTGATTTTATATGATTAATCTAACATTTAATATATTGAGTAAAAAATCATTTTAGATGATGGGAACCTTGTTTTATTTAATATTAAATTCAATAATTCAAAGTATTATGATTCTTATCAAATATATAATTGTAAATCTTACAGATCTATAAAATTAACATTAAAAAATACTTTCAGTTCTTAATTCAATAAATATTAGATTAATTTGTTCGTGTCGTTCATTTATCGTGATAAAGCATGATAATTAAAATATATCAATTCTTAACGCATTTGTAATTCATTGATAAATAGATGTTTTGCAGGACTAAGTATATTATGAAGAATACTTTTTTAAGGCTTTAGCATAATATTCTTATTTCAATCAATCTTATTTAAGTAATAAATAAGTTTTAAAATTAGCAAATGTCATCGGCTGATTGAATTTCTTATTTTTCAAAACCTTTAATTATATTTCTCCATTCCAACATTATCTTATTCAAATTGTAAAATCTCCAATATAACTATTTTCAATTAATGTACTTTATTTTCCTCTGTGCATCATTTCTTAACCAAATAAGGACAGAAAATAAGTTTTTGTTCTCTGAATGTGTCAATAAATAATGCATTAGCTTCATGCCTTTATTCAACTAAATTTTCAAGCTTAATTTCTTTTGCATTGTATCACTTGTAAAGTTGAAGATAAACAATAACTAGGCAGAGCTGTTTAAAGTTACATAATAATATATGATTTAATTTAATAAAAGAATAAACTATTCCACTTTTTATAAGTTTTTAAATACTTTAGAAAAATATAAATTACTAATAAGCATTCATTTATCATTAAAATAAAAGCAGGAAGGTATGGTCAAGATATTTTAAAATAAAAACTGTAAAGAAATTTTTGTTAAATCTATTTTTTAGGATGATTCATCTATTTAGATTAATTATCTCAGATTATTCTGATTCTTCTTTGAATTCTAATTAAGAAATACTTGAAAGAGACATATAATAAAATTTCAATTTTTTAAATTGGTAAATTTCAGTGATTATTTTTGTACTTTATTAAATAAAAGAAAATTTTCTTATTGATTTAAGCAAAAGACCTTGAATTTAGATATTATTATCTATGATATTTTGCATGTAAAAGCAAATTTATTATTAAAAATATTTAATGAAAAGAGATAAAATTTAATATTAATAATTAAAATTTTATATTTCAAATTATAAATTAGATAGATTGCACTTAGAATATAAGCATGAATAATTTTGTTACATCTTTTTTATGTTTTTAAGAAATAAATCCATACTAGATTAATTCTATTTAAGATGTAAAATTTGAAAAGAAATTAAAAATTCAAGATTAGTGATTTATAATGTGTAATAGAAAATTAATTATTAAATTCTTTTTTTTAATTTAATAACAAGGAACTTTATTGCAATTAATTATTGTGGAAATACGTTAAAAGTAAGCATGTATTTTCAAGATTTTAGCTAATGTACTTAATATTTTAAAATAAAAAAAAAAGTTGAATTATATAAGTAAATATTATGGAAAATTAGACACCTCAAAATATTAGGTGAAGTTATTATTTATAATAAAATTTAGTACTTCTTACATGATATATAAATTATTTTAAAAAATTTAAATCAATATAATTAAGCCTCCAAAACGGATACATTACCAAAATTGTGTTTTCTTGAAACTTGAGTAAAAGAAAGAGATACTTTAATTAACAGCAAATCTCACTTATCCAATTCAGGGGATAATAAGTCAGAATAAATGTTATTCAAATATTTTAGTTTTACAGCAATTCCTCACTATTCATAAGCATTTTAATAGTAATCTACTTTGTCATTTTCCAAGCTACAAGTCTTAGTATTTCTTAGCCTTATTTAAAGATATCTTCAATGTTTAAATAAATTAATCTCACTTTCTTTTGCTTTAATTAAATCTTTGTAACTCTATTATTTATCAAATAATTAAATCAAAATGTCACATTTACATTTATTGTTGTAATAAAGAATATTTTTAGAGTTAATTTGAGAGAAAGTGATGTATTTTTAATAATTTCTGTTATTCTTAAATTCTTAATTCTTTAAAATAGGGAAGTCTAAATTCTTATTTTAAATTGATTTCTTCTGGATCTTAATATTAAATCATTTAAATCTTTAGGAGCATGTGGAATTAGATTATCTAATACAATTCCAAATTCGATAAGCATATTAAATTTCCTTATGAGATGCATGTTTTCTAAATTTATCAAGTATCTTGGGATTGGAAGAGTCTAAAATGTTACATTAATTATTCTTGTGATTATAACTCTGTATAATAATACTTAAAATAAATTACTTGCAATATCCAAAATTAGCAAAATTTAAATGATCACTTAAAAGTAAAACATTCTTACTAAATATTAATAATATTTATATATTATTTATGTACAAAAAATATATTGCTTTGAAGTTTGTTTTTATTGATTAAGCTTTCATAATATCCCTTCTCCCTTCTTATTTATTAGTTTATAAAATATTCTTATTCATAAGTACCCAATAAGATCTATCAAGTTTTTCTATAGCTCATAATACAATGATGATGTAATTCAATATTAAAACTTCACAGAAACCTTCTACCAAACATCAAACAATTATACAAATAAACAGAGATGCCTTTCCAAATTTATTCAAAAGTTATTTCTTTAGAATTTATTTTTAAAAGTTTTATTTGAAAACTTAGATTAATTTTTTCATTTTACAAATATGATCCTATTATTTAGTAATAATTGTTTGAATAAAGAAAATTGAAAAGAGAATATTAACATTTTACATTATTTACATTAATTATAATTCATTTTTCATAATGTCATATCCTTAAATTTCGCAATATATTGGAATTTTAAGATCCTCAATAGTTTTTGACCTACCTAATCAGACATATCATCTTTTTGGCTGATAAATAAAAAAGTTTTCTTATCATCTTTCTCTCAATAATTTCATCATCCTCATTTAAAATGAATTAGGTAAATTATATCGCATAAAAAAGATTTCATTCACTTTTTATAAACACTCTTGCTTAGTTTAAATTATAAAAAAGCCATTTGTCTATCAATGCTTACTTTAGAAAAAGTTTTGTTTTATGATCCCTTTAACAAAACTAAGAATCAGTGGAATATATGTGATAAATCTTTTAAATTTTATTTGCTATAGCTCTCTAATAAAGACTTCATTAATGTTAAAAATACAAAGTTGCGATATAGACAAACTATTCATCAACTTCAAAAATAAAATTTTTTTTAATCATTAGCTCTCGATATCGAGATAGCATTTATTTTAAGAAAGAAATAGTTTACACTCAAGTTAAAGACAAACAATATAACTTAATATTATTATGTATCTTAAACCAATCTATAGTTTAGTGAAAAAGTCTACATAAATCCTTTAAGTATTACTTTGGTATTATTGATTTGTGTTGATATTACATTTTAATTTGATTTGTGATATTGTAACGAATACTTATAAATATAGACTTTTAAAATTCCCTTTCACGGTATAAAATTTGAAACTAAAAAAAATAAAAAGGAAAACCTCATTATAGTGAATTGTTAATGATTAATCAATATTTAAAACCTATGAATGAATCTGCAACATCTATTTTTTCAAACTATTATACTTTATCTGTTGTATGTAATAAAAATTTTTAACAGTACTTTGATATATATTAAATATTCCTTCAATGATTTTGGTTGTTATAGAATTATTTTTCCTTCATAAGATTATATTGATATATATTTCTATCATTTATAAGGGTTGAATTTTCTCTAATGAAGAAGGAATTAATGTTATACCTCCATTATAATAGACTCCATTTATTTATAAAAATTTACAACTACAATTTCTTCGCATCCAAACATCTTAAATTAAAAGAGGTCTGTTTTTGATTAAAAATATTATTACATTATTATAGAATTTATTGATTTTTGAGCATTAAGCATTATATGATAATCAAGATCTAAGCTACAAGATGGTCCGAGTAATAATACATAGAAATATGAATTTTCATGATGCCATTAAATTCATTAATTTTTGTTTAAAAAAAAACTAAAGCCTGTAAATATTTCCAAATTCTAATGTCTTGTATATGCTGCATTAATTTTAATAGAGTCAAACTGTTTGTTGATATTTGTTTTTAAGATACATTCTTTTGTATTATACAAATATTTAAATTGGATAACTGTCTTTATAGAGGTTATTACTTTAGCAGATTTGCCAATTTAATACTTATTAATTTATCATTTCTCTTTGAATTGAATAAAATAAGAATCTAAGATTTTACATTTCAAAAGAAATATTTGAATTAATTAAATAAGCAATACCTACTCAGATATTATCCAAAAGATAATTATTTGAGGTTTCTTAGTTATTTGAGCTAACGTAAAAAGAATATGTGATTTTTTTGTTAAATTTGATTGGATGGAGGATAATGGCGTATTTTAAAATTGATAATTTTTTGGTGATTTCTTTACTTATTATGATAATATCATCTATTCCATCTATTTAGTTGTAAGTAATAATATGTTAAACTGATGAGGTTTAAATGGTTGAATAGTGTGTAAAATGAACATGCTTACAAATAATGTTTCAGCTTCTTGGGTTTTAAAGATAAGAAAAGATTAATGAGTATTGTTTATATCTTTTATAAGAGGGATATTGAAATTAAATTAGAATTTATGATTTTTCCAATACAATGACATTAATTACTTTGATATTGAAATATATAAAATAGACACTATAATAATAAATAAAAAAGAAAGTTTTGAATATTTATTGGACATTTTTTTTAATTCTAAAATTTATTTTAGTCTAATTTAAAAAGCCCTTTATTGTTAGTTTTAGTATTTATAATATGATGATCCCTTCAATACGTTCAATAATGTTTTATTTATTTACTTCTTGCAATTTTATTGTAAAGAAATTATTTAAAGGATGTTAAAATTGCAAAGAAATTTCTGTACTGCAATTACATTCTTCTTTTTTATCTCTCAACTTATTACTTGAAGAATTTCTTCTGGAAATAGATGATAGATTTTTTCTGCATTGAGAATTCTGTTATTAAATAATTTATTGAAGAATTGTATTTTTACAGATATAAAATAATTACTTTTATGTATAAAAATATTTATTAATCATTTAAATTTTAAATTCTCCATTTTCTTGTTAGATTTGTAGGATAATTATGTTTTTAGTTATATATAATTATAAAATTTTGATTCAATTATAAAATCAAAATAAAAGTATTCAAGAATGTGTAATCTAATGAAAGTTTACAAACACCAGAATTAGTTAATTTTACTTTTATTATTCATTTTAATTTCTTATAGTTTATCTTTTTCTTCATCATTATTATTTTGAAATCCACCATTAGTAGAATATTATATAAGAAAATTGTTCCTGGTTGGTTCCAGAGCCGAGAACCTTATATACTTCTTAGATTAAGCTATTGTTGTAAATAGTAGGGGCTCAATTACTTTTATATTTCCCTTTAAAGTTATTTCCTTTTGAACAAAAATCACCTATATTATATAAACCTTGGGCAAGAATTTAATTAAAGTAAATATCTTATGGTATAAGATTTAGTTCAGATGTTCTTCATTCCCATTGCATATATAAATATGATAATTTTTTCATTTAAAATAAATGGGTGCAGAATTAGTATTTATTGATAAAGTGTGTTATGCATTTATATGCTACTAAAAATTATTTAATCAAAATTAAATATGTAAATAATGATACTAATAGAATGAGTAAAAAAGAGGATATAACAGAAAAAAGCTACAATTGAAGATACAATAGGCATAAATAAAACATTAGTAAATGTATGAAAAGAGAATCGTAATTTCGAAACCGTCTTTACATTAACAATTGGGGAAGGTGAGCTAACTTCAGTAATATTTTATTAAACGCAGATATCGAGTATTTTATATTTCTAACACAAAAACTACTGTTAAGAGTTTAAATTAATACGCAAATGAAAGTTTAATAGTGATAGCTTCATTAAAAGATTAAACCACACATATTCAAATCAACGTTTAAATATTAATGTATGAACAAAGTTTAATCAATTACGCAACCAAATTTTTATTAATTTTCAAATGCTTTTTTCAAAACAATTTTTAAAGAAGCAGATGTAAAAATCATTTAGAATCTTTAAAGTAATATGATTCATCTAATAATCTTTAGATATTTTGATGGATATTTCAAGTATCAATTTATTTAGATTTAATTAGCCAAAAGAAAAATAATTTTTTAAGTCTCTGAAGTTATTTAATAAATTTAAAAATCTACATAAAAAGGAGGAAAATTACAAAGAATCAATAAACTTTGTTAAAGAAATATAAGAGTTAGTTGATTAAGAAAGGACGAATTTGATAAATAAATCAAAAGTTGAATTTTATAGATTTATATATTAATAAATAGTAAACAAATAATAACAAGAATTCAATTAATAAATATATTGAATATTTTTAGATTTAATATAATATCAAAAGGTATTAACATTTTCAAATACTTATAAACATATAAGTTGTTAAGGGTGCGATATAAGTTGTAGCTGAAACTGCTAATAGTGGTTACTATTTTTGTTTTGGGGAATAAGCAATTCTAAAAACAGGGAAAATAGTTTACTTTCTAAATGCTTTGCGAATCTTATTTAAGGTTGGAATAGGGTTTAGGGAAATAATAATCCAAAAGTATGAGTATTAAAATTGTTATTCAACTGGGTATGAGCATCTAAATAAATATTAATAGAACATTATTAATAGAGCATCTCAGTTATGCTTACTCTCATCATAATAAAGAGGTACATGAAAAATAATTATCATTCAGATTAACTATAAATGATATCATAATAATTGAAGTATGTATTGAACATAAATACATTAAATGGAGTAGATAGAATAATCCATAATTAACATTTGTTGTAAATTTAATATCTTTTATTAGTTGTTGGATGTAGATACATCATAAGAATTATATCCATGTATGTATGGGGGTTGCTATTATTCTAAAATTAAATTATTGGATAATAAGGCAGTATGATTATTAAGAATAATATTAAAATATATTAAAAAAATAATTTAAATAATTAGATTGCATAGTTTTACTGCATTGACATTAAATATATTGTACATAATATTTATTAAATTTAAATCACTATCAATCATGATTGTTTTGGTCCTCAAGATATGAAGCCTATTCAAATAATTTTTGTTACTATAAAAAATTTATTGATCTAGTCATTAATATTAGGAATGTTTTAAATTAATTAATATAGTGCTTCCACACTTTAATTCAATTTTTATATCATATCAGCTTAAAATAATTGTTCAAAATTTACCTTTATTTGATTGAAGCAAAGTTTCATTAGAATTTCTCTTGATTGCAGAATCATAATATTAAAGTGCTTTTTATTATTTTTTTTTAAAGGTACCTTTTTATAGATAATATTAAGCTTTATCAGGATTTTGATTAATAGCATAACCAATATATTATAATGCTTCTTCATTTCTATTCATTTTTATAAGTGTATCAGCTTAAGTTTTAATTTAAATTTACCTTTTTATTCATAAAATATGGGATCCTCAGGATTTTTATTAATAGCATAATCAATATAATATAATGCCTCTTCATTTCGATTCATTTGAAGAAGTGTAGCAGCTAAATAGATATTTTAAATTTACCTCTTTATTAATAATATATGGCTACTTCAGGGTTGTTATTAATAGCATAATCAATATATTGTAATGCTTCTTCATTTCTATTCATTTTTCTAAGTGCATCGGCTTAAGTTTTAATCAAAAGGATACCTTTATTTAAATAATAATCACCAAAATTTGGATTTCTATCAATTGCCTAATCAAAAAATTGTAATGCTTCCTCATTTCGACTTATTTTTTTAAGCGTATCAGCTAGATTAAATAATTTAAATTTACCTTTAAATGCATAATAATTTGCATAATCAGAATTTCTATTAATGGCATAATCAATATATTCTAATGCTTCTTCATTTCTATTCATTTTTCTAAGTACATCAGCTTAAATAATAAATTCAAATTTTACCTTTGTATTCATAATATCTAGCATCTTCAGGATTTTTATTAATAGCGTAATCATAATATGATAATGCCTCCTCATTTCGATTCATTTAAAGTAATGTCATAGCTTTAATTACTAATTTAAAGTTACCTTTTACTGCGTAATAATGAGGCTCATCAGGATTTATATAAATGGCAGAGTCATAATAGTCTAATGCTTATTCGTTTCTATTCATTTTTCTAAGCACATCGCCTTGATTAAATATTTGGAAAATTTACCTTTGTTTGCAAAATAATTGGCAAAATTAGGATCCTTATTAATAGCATAATCAAAATATTATAATGCTTCTTCATTTCGATTCAATTTTTTTAGTGTATCAGCTAAATTTATTAATTTAAATTTACCTTTGTTTGCATAATAATTAGCACAATCAGGATTGCGAGCAATGGCATAATCATAATACTCTAATGCTAATTCATATCGATTCATTTTTTTAAGTGTATCAGCTAAATTAATTAGTTCAAAATATACCTATATTCGCATAATAATCACCACAATCCGGATTTTTATTGCTAGCTTCACCAAAAAATTATAATGCTTCTTCATTTCGATTCATCCTTTTAAGTGCATCAGCTAAATAAACTAATTTAAATTTACCTTTTTTTGCATAATAATCAGCGCAATCGGGATTGAGAGTAATGGCATAGTCATAATGTTATATTGCATCTTCATTTCTATTCATTAAAGCAAGTGTTTTTGCTTGAATTTAAAAATTCAACATTTACCTTTTAATTCATAACATCTAGCATCATCAGGAGTTTTATTAATAGCATAATCAAAATACTATAATGCTTCTTCATTACGATTCAATTTTAATAATGTTGAACCTTTAAAAACTATAAATAATTTACCTTTAGCTGTATAAAAATTAACACAGTCAGGATCCAGATTAATAGCATAATTAAAATATTGTAATGCTTCTTCATTTCGATTCAATTTAAAGAGTACGGTCCCTTGAAAAACTATATCTAATTTACCTTTAGCTGCATAATAATTAGCATTATAAGGATCTCTACTAATAGCATTATCAATTAATTATAATGCTTCCTAACTTTGATTCATTATAATTAATATAGCAGCTTTAATAAGGTTTTCAAATTTACATTTAGCTGTAGAATAATTAGTATCATAAGGATTAATATCAATAGCATGATTATAATGTTATAATGCTTCTTCATTTCGGTTCAATTTAAACAATATGGCACCTTTAAAAACTATATTTAATTTACCTTTGGCTGCATAATAATTCGCATTATAAGGAGATCTTTTAATAGCATAATCATAATTTTATAATGCTTCTTCATTTCGATTTATTTACATTAATGCAGAAGCTTTTATAAGAATTTGTAATTTACCTTTAAATGCAAAATGCTCATCATTATTAGGTTGTATATTAATAGCATAATCAATATTTTATAATGCTTCCTTTTTTCGATTCATTTTTAGAAGTATCTCAGCTTGAATAACTATTTCAACTTTTACCTTTGTTGAAAAAATTTAAAGCATCATTAGGATTCATATTTATAGCACAATCCAAACATTATAATGCTTCTTCATATCGATTCAAAGTAAATAATGTAGCACCTTTTAACTATTTTAAATTTACCTTTAGCTCCTAGCAAATCGCCATCATATGGATCCCTTTCAATAGCATAGTCATAATATTATAATGCTTCTTCCTTTCGATTCAATCGAAAGAGAATACAAGCTTGATAATAATAAAAAAATTACCTTTCGCTGTAAAATTTTTAGCATTTAAAGGATTTCTATAAATAGCATAATCATAAAGTTTTAATGCTTCTTCAAATCGACTCTAATGAAATAATATAGCAGCTTTAATTTGCTATTAAATATTACCATTTGCAGAATAATATTCAGCCTCATCAAGTTGTTATTAATAATCTTACGACATTTCTATTTAAAATTACAAGAAAATGTACAAATTTTATTAATGATTGGATTTTACTGCTCTTATTGATTGATAAATTTATTTTTTGTGATGGAATCCTTTAATTTTTCAAAACAGAATATTTTTAAAACCAACTTTATCTTTCACTTTATTTTTTTCTCATTTAAATAAATATCTATCACTTGATTAATTTTTTACCAACGATTCATTATATAAACTCTTGCAAACATTCAATCGAGTTGATTAAAAATTATATGCTAAAAGAATTTATTTTATTTTTTTTATAATTGATCCTTGCTTTTACAATTTCTCTATTTGCTTCATTTTAATTTATTATTAACTCATATTTGGCAAGATCATAAAAGTTAATTATTTTTATTTTATATTAATTCAATAAAATTTTTTCTTATTTTTGTTATTAATTTTGTAAAAGTTGATTTGTTTAGAAACCCTTTATTTCATCTGAAAATACTAATTCTCAAACTTAAAATGTAACCAGTTCTAAATACTATAACAGTCCATCTTTTATTGATTTTCTCACGATATAACCCAAATAATTATTTAAATAATTTAGATTGTCGATCTTTCATGATTCGTGATTTTGAAAGTGTTTGATTCTAACCATATCAAATTTGACGGCTCTAATTAAATAAGTTATCGTTTTACAGTTCATTGATTTATAATATTCAAAAGTTCAAGCCTGTTTATCATTAATTTCTCTACCATCATCTTATGATGAAATGTTCTATTAATTTTCTTCACATAATTAAATGTATTCAAATTTCATAGTCTCGTTAGTTGCAATTCTTTTCTTTTGGATTTGATTCAAGCATTTGTTTTAATAATAAAGTAAAATTCTTATGGAAATATCCCTTTATTACACATTTAAATAATACCACCTCTAAAACTGAATTTTAACAATGAACTTTAGCCTCCTTATTTTAGTGAACAATTGTATTATAAAATTTTCTGCTGGTATGCTAAGAAAAACATGGAAGACTCATCCTAATAAGTACACATAGCATACACCATCATATGCATCATATGTGGTTGATATGCCTCTATTATTTATACTTAATTTAAAAGTAGAATTATAAATCCTATCTTGTGTATACTTTAGGTGCCAGAAACCAGATGTTCCAGATATACAATAGAATTAACTGGAAGATTTACAAATTGTGCCAAAACAAAATCAGCTATCGCAAAAAGAATTTATGTCACTATGTTTCTAAAATTGAGATTATTTTTATTTTTTGAATAACATGCTTGCGAGTTTCTAATCTCTATGCATAATATTTTTGAATGTATTTGGGGCAATCCATCCGTCAATCTTTTCGTTATAGATTCTATCTATTTGTAAGTTGAAAAATTTAATGGTAACTTTTTGTGTGCATAATCCCCAGATTTCCTTGAATAAAGCTTGAATTACTTTGAATAACAATATACTTCTCAAAATTCACAAGATATTTTTATCATTTCTATAACTTTCTACTGATTGTTTCGGCATTGTGTCTATAAGCTTCTTAAAACTCTTTTAAACAATATCAACTCTATTCTCCATCTCTATAATTTTTCGTATCATTAACATTATCTCAGTCTAATATCATACTAAAATCTTTGCAAAATCATATCTGCAATTCAGTTTTTAAAAACAATTAAATTACACATTACTTCCCTTTAATCTTCTCCTAGTTCATAAAAAATTCTTAATTTTCAAAATTAACTTGTTATTTTGCATTTTTTGAATTTGAATAATTATAAAGGCTAAAAGTAATTTTATTCCATACCTGGACATTAAATATAATATGATTACTAAAAAGATTTATGTTCTATATTTCACTTCTTGAATTTCCTTGATAGTATTAAAAAAAAAAAAAAGTCAAAATACAAAACCCTGTTGATCTTTAAACATTTTCATGATTTTAATTATCTGACAATAATTCGGGAAAAAGAATTGGCTTAGAGCCAAATCCATTGGTACCAAACTATTAAACTATAAGTTCTCAATCACAATTACCTTTCACTTACAGAATAGTTGAAGAAAGTTTCTCATTTCAATCCCATAGCTTCTTCGAATCTATAAGGGCTTTCCTTTAAATTTTGAGGTTTTTGGAATATAACATTTCCATTTCACTTTTCGGTTACAATCCTTATTTTCTTAATCATTCTGATTCCGAATCCAACTGGAATAAAGAGAAAGAGGAGCTTTTCAATAATTGTGATGAATTTATGAAAACAAAGTTTAAATTGAGAACATTGGATTTCAAGATTTTAAATCACCCTAAGATTAAGATAGAAATAAGTCTAATCAATCAGAATCTTATAAAATAGATTCCAAGTCTAAAAAAGATAAAAAAATTACATGAAATATTGATTTAATGAATTATTATTTATAAATTTGTATTATCCATTATATCAGTAAATAATAAAGTCAACAGGAACCTGAAAAACTTAAAAGAATGCTTTACTAAAAATTGTAAAATTAATTAAAAATTTTAGAATTTATTAATACAATATAAAAATTAAACGACACACCTACTGGGTTACCTTAACACAAATATGATTTTTAGAACCATGAATTGTATCACTTGAATACAAAGTATTAAGAAATTTAACATAAAATTTATCATTTTGGATGAGTAAATATTATTTTATTATAAGTAATCATAATCTAAAATGAAGATATATCAAAATTAGTATCTTTTTTGAGTAAATCATTAATTTAAAGTACTTATGGTAATAATTTTTGATATTTTTATTATATATTTTACAATATAAAGAAATGGATAAATTGTAAATTAGCATACGAGCTAAAGGCATATGAAAAGAAGAATATATGAAACAAGTATGGATTTTAAAAAAGCGCTTAGAGATATTGTTCCTCATTTAGCTTATTCAGATTCTAATAAACTTTTAAAAGTAAGTGGCTTAACTTAATTTTTATAAAATGCAACCGTCAAATTAGATTGCAAAATTGATTTTTTATAACAAGATGCTTTTTTTTTTAAATTTAAGATCTAAATTAAAAGCTATTTGTTTATTAAAAGATTTGAACTTATATTTTTCAATAATTTTCGAATCTTCCTTACACATATACATCACCTCTCTAAATAAAAATAAAATTTTATTAATGACTCCCTTTTTAGACATATTCATAGTTTGGTCTTAGTATAGTAGGGAGATTACCCATAAAAGAGAGCGGAATAATTGGGGACCAAATAAGAAGTTGGTTCCAATGAACGAGTAAGATCTAAAACAGATTCAGTTCGTGTCCTACCCATTAAATTATGGGAAGAGTGAAATAATGACTACAAGGATTTTTCTTCATCATCTTAGGGTGTTTTGGTCTTGCTTGGTTTCCAAAGACGGGAGTATAAGTCTAAGAACCTTTTGAACAGTAAATGAGTTAGCAGAGCGAGCAAGAGAAAGTAAAATTATTAAATTAATAATGGAAATTAAAGTAAAAGTCCTCAGCAAAAGTTGAAGCAACTTAGATAATAAATTCAAGTTCATTAATAAGACAAGAACTGAATTTTTCTAAACAAAGAGTTATTAAAGAGAAATTTCAAATGAGGAATTTCTAGAGGTTTTGTCTATTAGGATATAGTTTTGTATTATTACCTGATGATAAATTACTTAATTAAGTTGATGATAATGATAATTTTAAAGTAGGAATCAAGAAAGAAAAATGAATTGAAATTAAGAAGGACGTTATAATAAACAACATTAAAAAGAGCATATATTACAAAAATGATCAGGAAAGGTTTTAATAAAATAAATAATTAATTGAATATTGGAATCTTGAATCTAATTCAATTTAACTAATGAAGCTTTTTATGTCTAAAAAGGTTTATTTTGAATAGTAATTGTTAGTAATGGCTTTAATAATAATATCCTAGAATCACAATCATTTCTTTTTCTGTCCTGGCTTAACAGGGTAAGGATGAGAGGCTAATCTAAACTGTAATTTTAGTTAGAATTCCTCATAGCCTTAGGCATCTCCTCCTTTTGTAGCGCTCTATCATGAACTATGATATATAAAAGCTTTGAGTAAACGATAGGTAGTTGAAATAAAGCTATAGAGCACAATTAAAAAGATTAATTTTTGATTAATAATAAGGTTGAGATATTTAAATATTAATGAAGTCTAAGTTTTAAATTCAAATAATTTTATTTAGTAATAGAATGTAAAGATTAGGCATTTTGAATAACTAAACAAAAAAATTATTAGAAATAAAAAGGAATAGAATTGAATGAGCGGTATTGAAAGCAATAATATTATTTCAGTTAAAAGACATCTGTAAGTTTTTTTTAATTCAAATTTAAAAAAAAAAAAAATTTAAAAACATGTATTAAAAATTCTTTCGAAAATTAGTCCTGTTTTGGCAATCTAGGGAAAATGTTTCTTTTAGTTTGGATTTTTTTTTTTAAATATTAGTAATTATTTTATTGAGTAATTAATATAAAAATAAGTCCTTTCTTTAATTGTTTTATTAAAAAAAATTTTTTTTTCTATTTTTCGTTTTATTTTTCTTTTCTTAGTTTTAAAATAAAAAAAAATTTTTCTAAATAATTTTTCTCACAAGTCAACCAGTTTATAAATTATCTGAAAAGTTTCAATTTCAAAAATCCTGGTCTGTATAAGATAATGTTGGCTTTTTCTGTAAAACATTGAAATTCTTATACTTTTATTTCTTTTTAATCAGAAATGAATCGAACAACATGATATTAATTGATATCAGGTATTTGCATTAAGATCAAGGTCTTCTAGCATCGATGAATCTGAACTAAATTACTTATTAGTATACTTATAAACTCCTTTACTTTTTTTCAAAAATAGATCCATGGCCATTCTTTATTCATCTATCTTCTCCTTGGCCCTCTTGAAAATATAAACATTACACAATTTTCATAACAAAAGTAAATGGTTAAAAGCTATGCTAATAAATTTATATTTTCCTAAATATATATACAATTAATAACGAAATTCATATTTCTTCATGATTGCCTTTCATATTTAGTCACTTTTATTGCTTTTACATAGAACTTATTTTGAATGAGTTCATTTTACTTCTTTATAACTGATCACACTTTCTTACTTTTGTAATATTGAATTCCTATAGAATATGCTTAAGCTAATGCTCTTAAGAGGAGAATGTTCTAGTTTTTGAAAATTATTAACAATTTTCAATTTTAAAATCATCTATTTCTTGATGTTGCCGAATATTAAATGTTGTTAGGATTTTATTTTATTGTGTAATTTTTTAGCTAAAGATAAATTGGTTCCTATTATAAGCACCTTTAAGATTTTTAGTGGTAAATTATTTTCAATTGATTCCAAAGTATTTTTATAGTTGAATGATTCTGAACTAAGTCATGAGAGTGTCAAATGCCCTCATAAGTTCATATTATTAGATAAAATTTATAGCTTATTTGTTATGGGATTGAGGTTGCTTTATTTAGTTTTTTCATAAACCATATATTTCTATTTTTAAAATAGTTGAATTGCCTATTATCACTTTATTTAAAATAAAGATCCTTTAATTATTCTGCATAATAGTTAAACTGCGCCATATATTCTCCCCTTATCAATTTTTATCTCATACAACTCTAGTTGTGCTTAATTTCTTAATTAAATTAATATTTAGCAATAAAAGAATAGAGTAGTTGTAATATTACATCACTATCTATATGAATGTATATATTATTGTCTTTTTGTCAATATATTAATTGTAATGACTTGATTAGGATATATCAAAATAGATAATATTAAATTTAGAGGAAAAAAATACTTCCAATAATAGATCCAAATACAATTAATCCTTAAAGAACAGTAGTTGATAAGATAAGGAACTAAATATTGCTGAGAGTTAAAACTCACAAAAGATACAAAATCCTTTTTGTAGGAATTAATTAATAAAAGGAATAAACAAAGAAATTGTCTTTATATCTAGATTAAACAGAACTGCTGATAATTGATTAAAACTTCAATAAAACTTATTAAAAAGAAATGAGAGAATTATGTATAAGTGAAATGTTTAATTTATCTCCTTAAATTCTACAAGAAGGTTTTAAATTCTTTTATTGTCTGAATAGTTTATTTAAAATTTTTTTTGAATATTCCGATATGATTATATTCGAAAACTCTTATGTTGGAGGTTAAGAAAAGATCAACAAAGCTAATAAAAGGTGCTCTATTATTAAGAGTAATTGATGAAGGTTAAGTAAAGAATATCTTACTAGATTTTCTTTTTGTAACAATTTATATTACTAAGCTATCTATGTATATGTATTCTTTCTCTTGTTTTAGCATCCTAAGATTATTTATCTTTCTGATCTTGTCTATCTATTTAAAGGATTTATGCTTTATAGCTGTAATTTCTTGTTATCAAATATATGTCTATGGGTTTTATTTAACCTTACCATAGAGTATAACAATGAGAGGTTTGAATTGCTGAAGAAGACATTTGGATAAAAAAAATATCTTTACATATAACTGTTATTTGATAGAATTTAAGAAAAACAATAGTGAATTCTACATTCAGATCCTAATAGTAATTTTCTTTATCTAAATTGCATTCTATTCAATATCAACCCATGTCTTATAAATCCTAATTAGTTATTTAGATACCTCTTTCTTTTGATTTGATTTTACCTCTCAAATTTATAATTAAAGCTTCTTGAATTTCTATGATTTCGTGAATCTGTATCAACTTATGTTCTTCCAAGAGTTTTGCGGTGGGCTTTTGAAATAGACCTTATTTTCCATAACTACCCTTTTCTATATTATCTATGTAATATTTATAATTATTAATAAAGCTTGTTTGCGATGATATATTTTCTATTATTTATTTGAATTATATTTAAAATCTTAAATCTGAAATAATTATATTAAGTCTTTCCAACAAGCTTCTGGATATATGAAAATGCAAGAAGCCCAAGTAATTTCAATAACAGTAATCCATTTAGTCTGAAGAATAATATAAGGAGCTCTATGACTTCATGAAAATTCAGAAGGCTGCAATTGAGTTTTTTTAATAAAATTGAGTAGAATTCAACTTTTAAATAATATTAAAATTTTAATTAAATAGATGATAGTAATTGATTACAGAGCTTTATGTGAATAATAATAAATTGAGCTGGTTTTTATTTATACTAAAGAAACTGCTACTTAAATTATTTAAACATCCATTTAGAATCTTATCATAAGGTAAATAAAACCTTTGAAGTGTATTTTCAAGTATATAGCGAAAAAATTAATGATCGAATTTAAAGTAAAATAAATTAAGGAAGATTATTTTTAGAACAAATCTCAAGAATTTATCAATCGCAAAGCATTTCTATGGAGATAAATGAAGAATTTTTTCTACTTGTGCAGTTTATTATATTATTTTATAATATGAACCTATAATTTAAAGTTATACTAGAATGAGTTATAAATATTAAAGAAGAAGAATCATAAGATTTTAATAAAATTAGAATTTCCTTACAAAATTAATTGATTATATAGTTAAATTATTTTATAAAAAAGTTCATTCTTAAATGTGATAATTGCTTCATATATTTATTAATGAATTATTTTATGCTAAGATATCTATTTAACAAATTGATTATAAATTATTTATTTTGATGCCATTAAAGGTTTCATTTAATGCTAGTCTTCACGCATTTTTTGTGCTTAGCGAGCCTAACAATTGTAAAAAGCCCTTTTATGAATCTATTTTTTATACTTCAAAAAAGGAATACCTTTTTTGTTTTCAAACTTATGTACCTAAAGTTTTTGTTGCTGTCTTGTATATTATTGAATTATTTGTTATTAATTCGAATGTTTTTGTCAGGATTTACTTTATAACACCTAAAAATGGAAGAGAAGATAAAAAATTTTGTTTTAAATTAATAAAATTGCAAGCTGTTGTTTGATCATTGCTACTTACTCGATGGCAGACGATTTTTCAAAGAAAATTCAAATCATCTCTTCACATGCCAGCGAGGTAGTTAATTTAAAACACTTTAAAGATTACCGCTTATTATGCATTCGTAATACCTCAACAACATTTGTTCACAATTTAAATATTCATTATAACTTATAGATTTAATTTTATTTCTTCCTTAAGATGAAAATCACTTTTTTGAAACCATTTTTTATCTGTTTTAAATACGTTCATTCCAACTACCTTCTAGTCAATAATTTTTTTATAAATGATTGGAAATAAGAAAAATTAGCTTACTTCTCTTCAAGTATTGAGATGCAAGACATGATAATAATCATAATATTTACTAAATCATTTAGTATGTGAAAGAGCAGGCTCACATTTATATCCCAGACAATAAGAACAGTTATGTGAATTGAAATTTTAGTCATATATATAACATTTATTGATTCAATATTGTTTTTAAGAAGCCTCAATTATTTTAAATTAAGGAAGTCGAACATTTCTCAATTTGCTTATACTCTACAGGTATATAATAAAAAAAATAATTCAATATACAAAGATGGCGTAATTAAACACTGTACTTTAAAAATAACAACAGAAGGTTATCAAAATATCTCAATTTAGATCAAAATAAGTTTATAAAACAAGTAATCTCCCTCGTTCTCTATAACTAAACCTTTAAAATAGACCAGTTAAAATTGATTATCATTCAATGCTGATTTGCTTTATAGTTGATCCATATAAAGGCATGAAAATCTAGACAACTTAACTCATTTACAGCATTAAAACTGACTTTAGAACAAATCCATATGATTGAAGTTTAAATAATTCAGTTTCCTTTAGAATTGGTGAAATTTCTAAGGTCAATCCTTGTAACTATACATAAATCTTTTTGAATCAATTTTTTTCTATTTAATCAACGCTTGGATAAACACTAAAACTAAACTAACTTATCGTGCTATTTATTAAAGTTAATTTTAAATATATCCATCCTTTGAAATTGAGCATACTTGAATTCTATGTAATTCACTATGCATTTCTTATTAAATTATTTGGGAATATAGATTTCCATTTTTCTCTAAATATCAATAATTTTTGAGGAAAATTGAATGATTTGGTTCTATTTGAGTAATAGGATGAGTGTTATTAGGGCTAATTTCCAAAGATAAATGTAATAGTAATTAATTGAGCGAACTTAGGGTGAAGGAGTTAATTTATTTATTTTTCAAGAATTATTTTTAATTAGATTTCTATATTTTTTAACTTAATTAGTGAAAAATGATAACTTGAAGAGATTATTTTGGAATTTATTAGGTTATTTGAAATTATGCAATAAATTTGATTTTGTTTATGCTAAACAATCTAGAACTAAATCTCATTTTATTCAAACAATTTATATTAAAATTGTTAGAAAAACACTAAATTAGTAAGAATCAAAATTAAGAATCCAAAAAAAATGATTAATATTATTGATTTGAAAGGATATTTTTTAGATGATATTAAAAATAAATGTTTTAATATTACACTAAGATATGCATTTTTAATAAGGAATAGATTCTAAAAAAAAACTAATTTTATATTTCAAATAGACATTTTAAATGGAGTGGTTATATATAAAAATCAGATTCTTTAATAATAAGAGAGTTTAATATTTTTGGATCTTTCATGATTGGAATATCAGGATTCAGAAAGGTATGTAAAATAAGAATAGATGTTAAATTTTGCAATATATAAGTATTGATTGAGTTTTTGAGTGAATAGAATATTGTCCCTCTACATCTAGGGAAATTATATAAATGTTTTATGTTATATTACTTCAATCACCTCAGAATAATGGAAACTGTAATTGTTAGTTCTATTTCCAATTTTAAGTGAAATTCTTTGATTATCAAATTTTAATTTGAACTGAACACTAGTGGCTAAATTTAAATTACTTTTATTTAATTATTGATATGCCAATGTCAGGGCACATAAATCTACCGACCAAGAATTGCTGAATAAAATTTCAACAATCTGTCTTTGAATTTCCAGTTTAAATCAGCAATTCAATTTTTAAATTTATATTTTTTATTTATCTAAAATAAAACCGATTTTGCGATTCATTTTTTACGGTTTAATACTTCGAAATAGGAGAGGTGTAATTTTATATATTTGTTTTATTTAAATAATTTTAATATTCTTTAAGTTGTATATATAAATTTGATATATTTGAAAAATATAAAAAAATAAATTGTCATGCCTGAATAAATGCTTGATTATTTTTTGATTTCGTCTTTGAATTAAGTTAGAAAGAAAGGTAGAATTAATATACAAGAGAAAAATTAAGAAAAATTTAGATTTTAAAATTATTTTTTGGTAGGATTATATAAAAGAATAAGAAACTGGGTCAAAAAATAGGTGAAAGTGGATAGAAATAAGATAGATGGGATATTTTTAGCATTCTATTAGATTTTAGACTGGATTAAATTTTCTTAGGTCTTATAAAATTAAGTGGCTTTTAAGAAATAAAATAAATAAATCAAACCTTTAATATATCAGCTTCTCCTTCAAAATACAGCAAGGAATTTCACTATTCCTTTAGACTTGCTCAATGTTGAGTCACATAGAGGGAGAGGAGAGGATGGTCAATTGTTTTGACATTTTTCCATATTATCCTTAATTATATTCCTGTTTTTTGCAGCCTAATTGATGCCTTTCACTCTTACAAAAATATTTTGTATATTTTTCAATTATATCAATTTATTTCATCCTTACCAAATCTTGCATATTTTAAACATAATTAATTTTTATATTATTTAAACTTTCTAAGACTAGTTTTAAATTAAATTAAACATATGAATTGTAAAGGATGTTCCCATATTGCAATTTTGATTTTTATTAGTTATTCTCTACTCACAAATTATTAAATACTTTTAATCTTCTATAATATTTTATAAATAATTTCCACATTTACTAAAATCAATTTATGAATATAAGATTAATATTTTCTTATCAATGTTTGTTTAATAATGATTTAAAGTTCCAAAATTATCTAGATCATTTTTTCCTTCTTCACTAATAAGGGAAATGTCAAAATTTTTAATATTTAGCACTTCAAACTCTCTGACCTTATAAACTCTTATTTTTCTGAATCCATTTAAGAAAGCAAATTATAATTTTTTTTAATATAATAAGCTATAAATAATTGTCAAGAAATTAACTCAGTTTTATATTAAAGGTATGATAGCTTAAATCAATTCAATTATTAAAAATGGCACCACAAAAAAATAATATCATATAATAAATTATCATCAAAGCAAGTAAATATGATAATTATTTAAACTAAAACATTAATATTTTCAAAATAAATTGCAAGAAATAATTCAAAATTGCTTTATCCTCTAGTATAAGTTGCTATCACAAGGTCTTCCAGTTGAGGGCCAAAACAGAACAACAGCCACCTTATTCTAGGAACTTGAAATAGAATCTACCATATTTTTTTCAAAAAAATCTTATTTCATTTCTGAAAATGTAATTAGTAGAAGAATCTCATTCTAAATTGGATAACATTTTTTAACATAAAATATTGATAATAAAGATATAGTATAATTATAAAATATGCATAACAGATTATGGTAATAAAATTATATAATATTAATCAATACTTAGATTCCATCTTATACCTAAAAATTTTTTATCCCTTCATTAACATCATACAGTAGAATTTTTCAAATCATTTTAATTACCTATACTACCTGAAAGTATTAGTAAGACTTCGAAAAAGCATGCAAGGCTGCTTTGAAATTATTTAAGAAGGATCAAATAGAAACTCTTTCACTTATGTAATATTAATGGCCTAATGTCATAAATATGGAAGAAGTTAAGGATATTTTCAATAAAATGGATTTAATAGCAAATTACCTTTATTCAATCTTACCATATTAATAATTATTTTCTTGTTTTAGTGTTTAAATTTTACTTAAACCATTACTCTCTCCGCTTACTGTTATTAAATTACCCAACATATTAAACGATATTCTTCAAATTGTCATATGAAAATTAATATCCTAAATTTCCACCACATCTTCTTCTAATCTATATTCTAAGTTTTCCATCCTAAAAGTTTAATATAATCTTTACATCTCCTCCTTGTACAAGAAATATTTTTTTCTAATGGATGTAATTATACATCTTTTACTACATCTAAATGAGATTAAATTGTATATTTCAATTATGGTTTATTATTATTTATAAATCCCAAATTTTAATCAATTTATCAGCACTGCATGTTGCTAATAATGAGCAATCTTAATTCCAACATAATAAATATATAGTTGATTCATGAGCTTGTTATTTTTAATCTACATCCCAATTTATATTATCAAGTAGAACTACAAATCCATCTGATATATAGCATACTAAACATAATTTTCAACTAGCTGCATTTTTTTATTCCTTATTACTTATAAATTGATATCTCTCCATCATATGATGAAGTATGCCATCATTATAATGAAAATAAAAGAGAATAACTTCAATTTAAATTTATTTATATGTACATCAAACCAAAACTGAAATATTCTATTCCACTCCCTACTAAAAATAAGTTTAATAATTGTCTTAATTTATGAATTTATGACCAATATAACATCAAATACTTATTTAAGATATAGATTAAATTAATTTTTCATAAGCAGCCAAGGAAATATAATATATAGAAAATTCATTTTGTATTATCTTATTCACCCCAATCAATAAATCACGACTGTAGTGAAAGTTCATATAAAAAAAATAAATCTGTTAGGATTTCTATGAATAGATGATAATTTTTTTTTATTTCACTTGATCAAGTGTAAAATACTTGTAAAATTATTCAACTTAAATTTAATTAAATCACTTAAAGTTTTTTGATAGCCATAAAGCTCATTTTATTCTATTACAATTATTTGGATTATCAAAACCTTTCTTTCAATAAATTTTATATTTCTAACTAAACTTAGCACTACTATACGGAAAACAAAATTTATTTTACAATCGAGTATAATTTAAAATATGCATCTTAATGTTTAGTATCTTCAATTGCCCTTTTTCACAATTCGATGATCAAATGGGAGAGTTTAATGTGATGAATTTTAAATAATTTGAAATTGTATAAATACTTCAAGCATCTTTAAAATTTCTGTGACAAAGTATCGTTAGGAACTAATTAATCATTGTGGACTTACTCCTTCAACTTAAGCTTTAATCATAGATCATGAATCAAATCATCATTTATTTCTTTTAATAGAATAAACTAATTCTAGGTTTGTTTTTAAGATTTAGGAATATTATTTCAACAAGATTGGTATAACGATATAAGTGTTCAGATCTTTATTATTAGAGAGTTAAGTATTTAGGCAACACATAAGTAGTTCCAATCTTTTTTAATAATAATCCAATAATTGAAATTACCAATACTCATATCTTACTTCATTCTATTTTGGATGATAAATAAACTAAGGAGAAGTAAGTACTTCCATATTATCATAATCTTCTATCAATATTCCTTTTAAATTTGCCTAAGTTACTTTACAATTAAAACTTCAAAATCTCTAAATACTTAATATAAAAATGAATTAATAGTAAATTGCCATAAAAAGGAAACTAAAAAAAGAAAATTTTAGTAAAATAAATTATTTAATTTGATTATTTCACATGATGATGATTCTTAATTTTGATAGCTATTGCTGTATATAATCTTTCTCATTTGATCCCATTTCCAATGCAACAAAATATCAATGTTTAACTTCTCTTACCTCTATTCAAGTATTTTAAAGATCATGCTTTAGCAGCATAAGTAAGTCAGCTAAATTTAAATAAAGATTTATATACCATTTAGCTCTAATGTTATAGTATCAATTCAAATTGAAAGAGTAAAATCAAAACATAAATTAGCATCTTTAAATTACTATAATGTATGTATTAGTATATTACTTTATAAAAATAGAGCTTAACCTTAATTTTAATATAATTTACCTTTATTTAACCAGAAATTAATTTTTTTTGGGTTAATTCAAATAACTTTATCACAACACTCTATTGCTACTTATTATTTATACAATTAATTTAGTGCGCAACCTCAAAAATAATAATTGATTAAATACCTTTGTTATATATACCAAGGCGCTTTTAAATTTAAGATTAATTGAAATAATTTTATATACACTCAATTTGCTTCTAGGCATTTCCATAATCTTATAACCATTAACAAGATATAATTGGGTTAATGTGAAACCTTAATCATTATGCTTCTAAATTTATTACCCGTGCTATACCAAGCATTTTCTTATTGAGGATTAATTGAAATTGCTTTATCAAAACACTTGATTACTTCTTAGATTTTCTATAGTTTTCTTAGAACCCTTAAGCAAATTAAATTATTGGATAATGCTTAACCTTAATTATTAAGCTGATGTATAAGTAATTTCACGTTAAAGATTTCAATTTTTAAATCTTATAAAGTAAAAATTATGAATATATTAAAATCTTTAATACTCTAATATTCTATATTAGAAGTACAAACAACATTTATTATATGAAATTAAAATCGATTAATTTATTTTGGGCATTTTTTAATCCAATATGATACTCAACCATGGCAACTTTTTTTCTTAAATTTTTATAATTATAAAATGTAATTCGACAATTATTAAAATTATTGAAAAAGGTTAACAAAATTTAATTCTACATTATTTGATAAAATTGTTAAATTTAAATTTAATTAAGTTAATTTAAAACCTTGATGTCTTAAATTTCTTATAATTTTTTCAGTGAATTGCAGTGTAAAAATACTAAAATTAATTACCTTAAGATTTAGCCAACAATCTCGCTTGGTTTGTAAGCAAAAGAGTTTTTTTTTAAAACTTCCATTACCTTGTTAAATACATGTGTTGAACCACCTTAGTTTTATTACCAAATTATTATCATTTAAAAATAACTCTACGACCAAAGTCAATTATCGAATTTTCTATTGCGTATTGAAATTCAAAAATCTATAAGCAGTTCTTTTCCCAAAAGATTAACTGTTAATCTTAACTTGAAGAAACTAATTATGGTTCTGACTAACTTATCTAATGCTGAAGACAATTTTCTAATGCTTATTCAAAAATTTTGATGAATACTAGAAGTAAATATCTTTTCCAAATTATTTTAATTAATCTCTTTCCAACAAAAAATGGATCTTTTATTACTTCCACAATATAAAATATTACTCTTTTTACTGAAAATAAAAGCAAGTTGCAATATCTGAAGCAGATTCTCCTTTCATTCTCATTGTCAAATAATTATTCCTTATTTAATTTCCATAATTTAATTAGAAAATCCAGCAGCTATTATTGTATTTTCTGAGATTTTTTTTTTATTTTAATAGAGATAAATATTGGACCTTTGTGTTCAATATGCATTAAGCAATCTTATTTTAATATTCTTAGATAAAAGGTTAAAATCACTTCGAATTTGTAAATTACTGTCTTCTATCCCTCTCTCTTCTATTTATATAATACTCATCATATCTTTCTAAGAATTTAAAAAATTTTTTAAATTTTTTAAATTATCATCTATTTAATCTACTCTTCACTGAAATTTAAAATAGAATCAAATTTCTAAATACAAGTTTCCAATTTAGATATGTTACTTTAGAATTAATATATATTTTTAACTTATTCCTCAACCATTTCTGAAAAAATCAATTTTCTAAATCCCTTTTCTGATATATCTCCTCCAATACTAAATCTAAGTGCCTTGCATTTAATAACTCAAATTTATTAAAAATTGCATAAATAATGAGTAAAATTTTTAACAGAAAAAAGAGAATATTTTAATTAAAAAATAAAATTCATATGAATGAATCTAAAAAATGGAGAAGATATTTTTATTTAAATTAGTTTTGCTAATAATATTATCAATTTTATTGATGCCAGCTTTTTGAGTTTAAAGATTTATTCTCCGAGAACATCTAGTCAGCTCTGCAATATCATCTTCTAGCAACATAGAGATTGAGAACTAAAGTCATAAAAGGATGAAACTAATGTAATTTAGTAATTTAGAAATACATTTTAAACTATCAATAAAAATATTAAATTTCTTTAATATTTAAATTGTAACTTTTTAGACTTTATTGAACTAGCTTAATTTTGAAAACTTATGATGAACTATTATTAGATGAATCTTATATAGGGTGATTAATTTAATTTATTTCATTAATTAATTATAATAATTATATAAATGTAATAAATAGAGTAAGCATCTAAAACCAGTCAAATTAACAATTCAGAAAATCAGCTTCTAAATTATTAGAAATTCCATTCACTCTACATAACCAACTTTAAAACAAAAAAAACAGAATAAATTTTATCATAATTAAGCCCAAAAACTACAAAAAAACTACAAAGCATACTAATGAAACAAAAGAAGTATGTTTCCAATAGAATTAAAATCTTTCAAAAAAGTATTAAGATATAAAAAAATTAGAAAGGTACATATCAAAGATCTCCTTTATGTATTGAAAAATAACAACCAATCAATAATTTTTTTATACAATAATATATGAAGGAAAAAAAGAAATCAAATCAGTTGAAAGAAAGACTTTTATAATAGAAAGTTTTTAATGAGAAATAATAAAAGTAATATTAAGAAATTTATGTTTTTATAGATTAATCAATCTATAAAAACTACAAATAGAAACTAAAAAAAAATTTATGAATGCTAAAAATTAAAAGTAAAAGTTTAACAATTAAAAAATTACCAAATTATCAAATGTTTTGAAGAAATATCGGAAACTTACAAGAATGTCTAACTATGAAATTGCTAAATTTTAAAAAGAAGTAGCTAAAAATTAAAATTTTACAAATATTGAACAGGAAATGAATCATAAATTAATAACAATTAAGAAGATTTAGAGTCATTCAATTATTTAAATTACTTAGAGACAATATAAAATTAATATTTAATAGAGAATCATAAATAAATATTGATTTCAAATTTAAATGCTCAATTTGAATTTACAACTAAATAAAGATTAAGATTAATTCATCAAAATGAAGATGATGATATTGATAACAATATAGAATTTTATGATTAAATTACATTCCCAATAGATGAAAATAATTTTGTTGGATACGAAAACTAAAGAATACCAAGTAACTGAAATGATGATGAAATTGGTTTTGCCATCTTAGAATTTTACATATTCATAATAAAGCCATTTTTGATGCTTGTAATGAAGTTTTGAATCGCTATAGATATTATTTTTATAGTAATATTTTCATTTAATTGAGATTATGGTATCAAATATCGATGGGAATAAAGAAGACTTGATTTGCCAAACATTTCATCGGATGATTATAAAATCAAATTTTAATAGAAGTCAAATCTATAGTATCAAAATAAACTAAAATCTTATGTTGTTTTAATCCTACTGAAGTGAAGAATTTTCGAAAGAAATGTGATTATGCTTATATTTGATATTTAATTTATAGCTAGGCATATTATTATTAGGTACAATTATTATTATTGTTTAATAATTATGAACCTTATTTTAAGTAATAATTTATCTAGATTATATCATCTAAATTGATTTAATATAAGAAATATTATGTATCATTATTTCTTAGTAAAATGTTTAATTTTAACATCAAAATAATAGAGTTAAAGGACATATATAGAGTAGTACATATAAATAAATTCAATGTGTTTAATAATTAATAATTAAAAATATAATTAGAATCTGAGAGATGTTGACAGAAAGCTTTTAAATGAATTCTGGACACTGAAGCATGATCCTTGATATTGAATAACTCAACCCTAGTAACTACTATCCAGTGGAGGTAGGTACGAAGCCAACCCACTTATTAATCTATTTATAAATAAAGTTTCATTTTTATATTTTCACTATAAATAAATTTAATAAGTAATTACAATTATCAAATAGAGGATTAACAAATTGTAGAGAAAAAAAGTTAAAATTAAAAAATTGATAAATAATCACTTCTGTTAATAATTCTCCAAAAAGCAACTTCCTTTTTGCTTTAATAATGTTTTTAAATCTAAACCAGATTGGTTGAAAAATTATCCTTTTAAAATCAAAGCTCCTTATGCTTAAAATATGGCAGATTGGGAAATAAGGAGGATGTTTATAAAAGAAGTAGCTAATATAAAATAAAATATATACTTTCTTCTAGTAGATTATGCTAATTTATAAGTAATTAGAATTATGCTAATAGATCTTTATATTTCGAATCGTAAATTTATTATCCAGTTTTAACATCCCATAATCTGATTGAATTATCTTAACTACCAGATGCTAAAGTAGTTCCATCTTGTGAGAAGCATACTGAATAGACATAACTACTATGACCATCTAATTTGGCTTTTTATTATCCTGTTTTAACATCCCATAATCTGATTGACTTATCATAACTACCAGATGCTAAAGTAGTTCCATC
>CAJJDN010000055.1:82510-93189 GCA_905182985.1 Paramecium sonneborni
TTTATTTTTTTATGCTAATCTTTATTTATGTACATAAGGAAAAATAATATTATTGGTAGAATTAATCCTATTAATAAGGAACCATGAATACAAATCCATATATCCAAGTGAGATGATTTGATGATCCATAAATCATGGATACATCACCTTATATATAATCCAAATCTGATATTCTTCTAACTGCCAGTATTGAAAAATATCTTTAATATTAATAATTTTTTACTGATTTATTAAGGATGCATAATTTTAAATATACAAACATAAAGCAGTAATTGAAATAATTCTACTCTAAAATTTTTAGTTTTTTAGAATTGATATTAATGAAAATCCAATAAAAATAATCAATATCTAACAGACAATAATTCCAAACATTACTAATATTCTACTATAAATTAAATCTATCCTTTTTATTTCCGCTACCAGACATTCAAAAAAATTAGCCATAAAATATGAAGTATCATTTGATGGATTACAATGTTTAAAGATAGTGAGAAATTAATATTATATGTAAAAATGAGTGAAAAAATCCATAAATAATTAAGAAATAATTTAAGATAAATACTTCATGATATAATATATTTATTTTATAATACCTTGTTAGAGTTTGAATAAAATTTCTGCAAATTTTTAATTTTATCTAAGCTTAAGCTATGCATATAATTAATTTGTTTATTCAATGCTGCTAATAGTTAATAGTGTTGAAAGAAGAGCCCTAAAAAATATTAATAATTTATACCAAATTGATACTAAGAAAAAGGCTATCAATCTCTTTGAAAGTTCATCACACTGTTAACAATCTAATTATTACTAGTTTTTAAAGAATTAACCATCTCCTCTTAAATTATATCTATCACATTCTTCACATAATGCTCCTATATGACCTTTAAAGCAAAGGTCATCACCTATTACCCATCCTCCTAAATAATGATTTGGATTTTTATAAACAAAATTCTACATTTTCTGTAATATAACTTGGCCTCCAAAATCCAGGCTTTAAGTTAATTTTATTAGATGTAATGGCTTCAAATTTATTTTGATCAAAAAGTGAACATTTTGTACTATTATAAGTCACTGAATAGAATCCTTATTCTGATTAACATTTTTGGCATCCATGAGAAATATAAAATTCACCTAATTAGCATAAGAAGCTTTTAACTTTCATTCTATAAGCCAAACTCTCTTATTGATATTCTGTTTTACATAAAACTAAAATTTCATATATCTTTTTATCTTATTGGTTGTATGGATCCATATTAAATTATAATAAACCTAGATTAAAGCCCTTAATTTAATGATTAAAATTTATTGTTGATATTGTATTCAATTCAATTACTTTTTAAGATTTAATATCAAAAATTTATTATTGCACATTGCTTGTAGAGTTTAGAAAGTTTATTTGTTGTTCATTCATACTATTCTTAAATTTAATTGTAAATTCATTTATACATGATTAATATATTAAAACCTGAGGATTATAAAGTTCAAAATTCAATATTTATTAACCACTTGGAATAAATAAAAAATTAGTTTATATTATATGATCTTAAGATATAATATTAAATGGTTTTATTTCTAAAACTTAATATGAACTATTTCCCATTATTCTTACTTATTAATGCATTTCTACCTAATTTATAGATAGAGATAAATGATTAGGTAATTCATTAATATTATTTGAAGCCATCTTAGCAAAATTAAATAAGAGTAGAGACTACATAAAATTATTTGTATTTAAACTACTATTTCCACTTAAATAAATACCTCCTGCCTCTTCTGCTGAATTATTAATAATTATAGTAGATTTAATAATAAATCTTTAAGTACCTTCTTCAAAATAGAATCCACCTCCACTAAAAGTAGCAAAATTATAAATAATTTTTGAATTTGATATTTTTACTCTTAAATTTTAGACTAAAATTCCTGATCCCAATCTACCTATGTTAGAAATAAAAGTAGAATGTTTAATTATTAAAATGTTTTCAACTCTCATATTTGATTTAGCCCATATACAACCATAGTCTTTTATTGAATTCTTAATGCATGATAATTCTGATATTTGAAATTACTGAAAATTATTCAATTCAAAGTAAAGTAAACCATTCTGACAATATGAACAGTTATTATTTAATAACATAACCTTTGAGAATGATACTTTAGTTTTATCT
The DNA here is from genome assembly GCA_905182985.1 of Paramecium sonneborni. Classification (NCBI taxonomy): domain Eukaryota; phylum Ciliophora; class Oligohymenophorea; order Peniculida; family Parameciidae; genus Paramecium; species Paramecium sonneborni. The sequence continues at coordinate 84,676 of CAJJDN010000055.1, forward strand.
GTAACAGTCTTCATATTGATTAAAGACCCGTTTTTATTCGAATAACTAATTAAATCATCAAAAAAGGTTTATAAAAACTCTTCTGCACGAATCTTTTAGACTACATAAATACTTTTCAAGCTGCATTAATGAAATTCAAATTCAATATGATTCTAATCAAAAGATTTTAAATTCTTTTAAATTTATGCGAAATCTTTTAAATTTGATATTGTAATATTATTAAGATATATTCTTGATTGCTAAATATTATTATTTTATATATCCACTAAATGCAAAGGATAGAATGTTATAACATCTATAAATTTACAATTAATTAATGAAATCAATTTTGAATCTAAAACTTTTATTAAAGAATATAAAACAATTCCTTCAATTGGTATTCCATTTAGCAATAATTCACATCCTTAGAAATTCATTATTGCATTATTGCTAATAACTTTTTGAATTTCAATTAGACTTATTGATCCAAGAGATTAAAGGAAATTCATTAAGGCGTGAACATTCTAAATTATCATAAAATTTTCGATATTCACTTTATTTTATTAGGCATTTTAAAAATCAGCTTCAAAATTTATTATTTAATTAACAAGTGAAAAACAATCCTTGGCAAATATATTTCTAATTTAGATGTTATTTTATGCAGATGAAGGATATATTGAAAAAATGGATGATGATAGTCTATTTTAAACATCTTTAAAAGTAATATTTTAAAGATTGATAAATAATAAACTATTCTTGCCATTAATTGTAAAAGCGCCATCATTTTGAACTTTGGAAGTTAGTAAATTGTATGCATGAATAATACTACAGTTTTATATAATTACTATTCCATCTCCTTATGTATTGATATTAAATACTTGACTACTTAAAGTATTTATATAATTGAATACTCCATTGAAAATCGTGAGTTTAGAAACAGTTGTTGATAAAACTCCCCCAATAATCTCAATTTTAAATGATTATGAAATAACATTAGTAATTTCATTTTAATTATACTCCTCCTATAACTCAATTTCATAATATTAAATCCACAATTCTTAATCAATGTAATTATGATTGGAAACCTAAAAATTATCTATTTAGATTTCAAATAAAAATAGAGAAAAATAGGACTAAGAAGAATTTGTCAAAGTATTATTAAAACAATAGATATTAGTTAACATCATGAAACTCTAAGGTGAATTGACATATAAAAGACTCGCTGAAGTTTTTGATGGATCTTTATTATATTAATGAAGGATATTCTACTCATATAATAGATTATCGATCTTTATAAATTAAGGCTTTTCAGAATATAATTCAATAAGAGAAAAAATTATTCCTAAATATTATTGTATTAAAATATTTCCTTTCACTTCCACATCTTTAATGAAAATTTACTCATTCTAATTTAATATAGTTAAAGGATTAGATTATATGGAAATTATTGAATAATCTATGCTAAACTAATTTTTTATTGTAATTCTATTTAAAGTAATATTAGTGAATCCAGAAACTTATAGTAATTATGAACGAAAAATACAATTTTTGAAACAATCAGGTGATATTTGAACTTTCTATTCCTAATGCCAATTATAATATACGATGTTTTCAATTATTATCAATGGAATGACTTATAAGGAAATCAAACGATAATTCTTAGTATTTCTTAAAAAGATATTTTTGATAATTAAGCTAAAACTGTTAATGGTTATAAGAAACTACTCTTAATTACAAGAAATAATATTATCCTCAAAATAAAGGTTTTGTAACAAATACCTAACTTAAGATGTTGATTATTTTTATTCTGTATTAATAATCTTCTAAATTTATTTATTTTTATTAATAGCTGAAATTAATAATAAATTAAATAAATATAAAAGGAAAATAAAATAAAAATTGATTCCTAATATATAATAAAAAATAAAGAAAAATTTTATACAGTATTTGCTAGAATCGAAATGTTATTCATCTAAATTGCTTAATTTAAGAGTACTGATGAGACCTATGAAATAAATTAAATTGAAATTAACTTGTTTCCGTTCATGAAAATATTACTACAAAAAAAGTCATAATTAAAAATGATAAATTTCGAATTAATTATCTAATTTTAAATAATTTAAAAATTGCTGATAGTTATAACAGTTTTTTCAACACTATAGATAAGATTTAAATTATTAAGTAACGAGTTTACGATAAGCATCCCTTTAAAAATAATGTTAGATAACTGATTCTGAGTTTGATAGAAATGCATTATTGTTGAATTATAAAATTCACAGGAATCAATGGAAAAGTTTTCAATATGTATGCTTCTTCTAATATTTTATAATAAAAATATTGTAGAATTAGTGAATCTACAGTTTTAAAGTTGAAAATTATTAATTATTATTTCAGCGTTTTAATCTGCGCAAATAAGATTAAAAACTATTGAATTCTCAATACTAATATTAAAAATTGAAACATTTTATATATTTACATTAATGAAGCTCTCTCCTAGAATAGACATATAGATTGGAGAATTTGTATTTGAATAAAATTGTGTGTTAACTACCTTTAAACAATTGATAAGTCTCTATTTTTAAATATTAAAACCAACTCCTTCTATATCAGAAAACTCAGATGATTTAATATGATAACATCATATTTTAAAATTGACAATTTAAATTGATCAGTCATTAAATATATAGGATTTGATCTGCCCTGAAGTTTTACTTTTTTTTATTACACTGAAAATATATTTTCTTTGAAAGTATTTTCAATAATTTATTCAGATCGGTAAATTTCACAATTGTATTCTGGTAGTTGAAGTGTTAATGTCATATATTTAAGCCCTATTTCATTGAAATATTGATAATTATAATATTGACTTAAATCAGATTGAAAATTATCCAAATAATTACAATAAAAATCCCCCTTAATAAAATACTATAAATACATAATTCATTTCTGAATTGTAGTTGCAATTATTTTAAAAACAAAATTATGCAATTTTTAAGTTTTGGTTTAGAACAAAAAAACTTTCTTGAAATATTACTAGATTCACAAACAGAACACATTTCATCACAATATTTTTTGCATACATATTGTATTTTTTCATATCCTTTTATACATTAGGTTTCCAAGAACCTTGGTCTCATTAATTTACCATTAAATAAAGCCGAATTAGGTAAGTATTAAATTACAAAACCTTTAACTAACCATTTCCAAGGTTCTAAATTATTCTCTTCAAAAAATTGTTTTGCAAATTCAGCAAATTAAACATTTTGTAGTTTTTTATGGAGTTTAGATGCATTGCATACAATTTAAAAGGTGAATTTGACAATTTATTATTTCTAAAGCAAAACTGAAATCATTAATTGCGGATAATATGCAAATTTCTTTTTCGTCTTAATTAATATAAGATCTTAAACAATTTTATTATGATGGCTTTTATAATATGCATTATCCTATTTTGAAATCAAAAACAAATTCCTCATTACATTATGCACAACCTTCTTTAATCTCTTCATCTATTAAAGTTTAAACTTGATAAAACTCTAAAGTAGTTTTTTTAGGATCACTTACTAAATAATTAAAACAATATAAACAGTTCTTGATTTTACAAGTAACACATTTTTTATAAAAATCTACAAAATTAGGAGGTTCGCAAAATTTATTCGTTCAAGAAAAATGAAGGTGGAAAATATATTTCTTAGGAGTTTAAACATTTTAAATTTGTTGCTATAAGGTAACATTTTAGACAAAATTCTGGGCATTAATAACAATCATTTTGTAGTGATTGACAAAATCTTTTAAATTTAAATATCGATTCAACTTGATCAACTTAAATTTATGGTTATTTAATTGTATTGCAATCTGAACAGTATTGTACATCTTGTCCTACTAAAATATATTGCAATTTTTGATCTGTCAAGTAGTTTGAAGTGTTTCCATAGTTATCTGTCGTTAATATTGTTTAACAAAAAAGAATTTGACCCCATTATTTAGGATTTTATACACATTCCAAACATGTTATAACATTGTTGTTAATTATTGATGGACTTATCTATTATATAATAATAATACCATTAATAGCACTCATTATTTATTTCAAAAAATCCATATTGACATTCTTCTTTCAATGATATTTCTTAAATTAAGTCAAATTATAAAGATTAATAATTGATACATAGATCGTTCAACTCAATAGTTCCATAAACACAGATGCATTCTTTAAAATCTGGTAAATATATTCTATTTGATGATTCAAAACACACAATCTTTTTTTGTTGGACCATCACATTCCTTACAATTAGGATGGCAATTTATATATGATTGATATCTTTCTAGACAATTTAATAACTTTAAACCTACAATTTATATATTTAAATAATTTAATTTAGATTATAAAATATTACCATAAAGCAATTTAAATTAAACCATATTAAATTGATTAACTTCTAAATTCATATTAAATTTTATTTGATCAAAACCTTAGTAAAATGTTATTGAAATTGAAATAGAGGTTTCTGTCTTTTTTACTAGGATATAATGCCATAATTAGATATCGCAAGCTATGTCGAATGTTTATGTCTTTAAAAAGGGATCGTTTGAAAAATCAATATTAACAACCGGAAATGTAAAACTATATGTTGTGACAATGATTTGGTTTCCTAAAGATGAGATTTTGTAAAATAACTGAAATTAACATAAATTTTCTGTGATCATTTTTGGATTATTAAAATTGCTTGATAATTTAAACAATTAAAAATAAAATTCATCCTAGTATTATTAAATTTCCATAATTTTTATCCAACTTGATAATAAAAATTCTTAATTATTTATTTGTTAGAGTAAAAATTAAGATAAATCTTAATTTTATATTAAAAAATCGCCTATTTCAGTTCTTGGATTTTATTAACAATCACTGTACCTTTCAATATCTTAAGTGATAATCTCTTCGAAATAGTCAGGCTCATTTAAATAAGCATTAATTAGATACATTATTTTTCCTGGATAGAAAGAAAGTAAACTATTTTCAAGTGTATAAAGTGGTGAATTCTAACTTACTTTGAAATCCCCTCCAACTATTAAGTTAGGATTTATTTTATTATCTTAAAGAAATTCAATTTAAATTGATTTTGAAAAAAATTAAGTGTTTTTTTCTTATATAATAACTTGTTTTTATGAAGGAATAGTTATGAATCCATAAAAATACAAATAAATTCATATGATACTTAATTGATTGGTATTTCCTCTTTAAAATCACTACCATCTCTACCTAAAAATTAAACATATTTCTTGATTGTTTTTTATTCAAAATTGACACAATCATATTATATAAAATACAATTGATTATTTATCTAATCCTAAATTCTAAACTCATGGAAACAACTACTATCAAGTATTCCAATCTCTCCAATTTATACAACATTACTTAATGGTACATATTTACTCCAAACTCCAAACCCTGCACAATTCATACCGAAATCCATATAATTTTCTATTGATTTAATAACAAGTGGATAATTTGATGGTAAAGTTATTATTTACTAGGATAGTGAATACTAAAAAATTATTATTGTTAGCAAACGTGATGAAATTCTCATTCCTAAAAAATTTTAATTTAATTTATTTTAAATCATTTAGATGAATATGAATCACATAATTAATAATAAATATCATTTAATTATCTAATATTTTAAAAATAATTTTTATTTATAGTACTTGATTTTTTTATATACTAATCATTTTTCAATTTATGGAATTCAAGATACTTGGACTCATTTTTCTTTTATTTTAACTTTTACTAATAATTAAATTAAGAAAATATAGATATGAGTACAGATGGATAAATTTTAAGAATGTATTTTATATTTTTCTCCTATTTAGAGATTAAATCATAGACATTTCGAAGCAAACTAATATAATGAATAATTATGAATAAATAAAATACTTATAGTTGGTTGGACAATACGGATAATAAAATAAAAGCTTAGCTTATTGATAAGTATATATGAAGAGAAAACAAGTACTTGAATTACGTAAATAGTATATGGAATAATTGACATGTATTTTTCAATGATATTATACATTAAAGATGGTAAAAAAGCTGGACAATTAAAAACTTTTAGAGATTTCAAATTATCACCTTTAAAGGTAAATATAATATTATTGGTCATAAAATTGGTTGGTGGAGTTTTTATGTTGAGGGGAATGCAAAGAAAAACATTATTTTAGTGGAGGTGAATAATATGAAAAAAAAAGTAGGTAACTTCTAGAAAGCTTGAAGAGTTAGCAGAATCAAGGAAATATATAAAATTATTTGAAGTAGCGAATTTAATATGATTAGTAAACAATTTGATATACATTTAGAGCCCAGTAAACATTTTCAGAATAAAGTGATTCAGAGAATTTGAGAACATTTATATTTATGAACATTCAATAGTATAAAAAGTTATATATTTTTGATATTATCTTATCTAAAACAGCTATAACAATTTTGGCAATTTATTGTCCTATCCATTAAATATTTTCTGATTAGAATTTAAGAATTTTGTTTATTAAATTAAATAAATGAGCATTGATATTTTTATACATTCTCAATATTATTTTTCATTCTTCTTCTTTAATTACATCTTTTGTCCTTAAAATTTTAAATAAAGAAAAAATTTGAGTAATTTTATTGGAATTGACCGTTAAAGTTGAAATTTCTCTTGTCCTATTTTCAAATTCTTTGTGCTCATTTTGATAAGAACTGCATATTATTTGATCATTATTATTAAAAATAACTATTTCTTAAACTGATTGATGATTATTGATTATATTGATTTCTATGTCAAGATATTAAAAATTCTAAAAAAGAGAAAAATTTTATTACAGTAGTTAAGAAAGCATGATAATTAACAATTTTTAAACAATTTAAAGACATGAACAATTGATTTTAATAACCAATAATAAAGAAAGAATTAATGGATTTATAAATCATAATAAAATTAATTGTTTGTAAATATTTTAAATCATTCTTATATAAAACAAGAGTAAATTCATTCGCTTTTTTTAATCTATATTTAAAAAATAGCTTCATTCTTTACTAATTATATAAATTTATAAATCTTGATCGCTTAATTATTATACTAAAGTTTAAAACATTAAATCTCATTTATTTATTTTAAGAGATTGCACATATTTAATTATCAATGTTAAAATAAATTATCATTCAAAAGCTACTAAATAATATTATACTTTGATAAATATTTTATTAAAACGCCAAGTAGTTTAGAGGGAAAACGCTACCCTGGAGCGGTAGAGATCCGAGTTCAAGTCTTCGGGTTGGTGAATTTTTTTTTTATTAATTCTGATAAATTTTATTAATAATTAAGTAGCCTAAAATCTATAGTTGTTTTTTTTGAGAGTTGTTTCACAAAACTTTTTTTGTTTTATAAGTCATTTTAATTGTCTTATATACAAGAATGATTATAAAAAAAAATTTTAGATTTAATATTTTCAAGTGTCAACTAATTATAAATAAAAATACACGATCTTGAAATTAAGTTAGAGCAATAAAAATTATATAATTAATATTATTAACTTTATTTTTGATTATATTAAGGATAGATTAAAAAACTTATTTTATCTTAAGGAAAATAATTTTAATTTAGATAATATATTAAATAAAGCTATAAAAGGTTGTTAATAATTTTACATCTATAACTTCCACTTGATTCTATTTTTCATTATAATAACCTTAACTTGATGAAATGAATTAATCATTAATCAATTCTAAATTTAATTATCTTATTTTTCAAAGAAGCTTTTACAAAACCCCTTATTTATTTGTTTTATGGTTGAAATATTATATATTAAAAACAAAGTATTTACCCGATTATTTTTATGTAATGTAAGAATTTGAAACAACTATCTTCAAACCATTAATTTGAAAAGAAGAAAAGATAAAAAAAAAATATGAATTTTATAGAGAATTTTATTTCCCTTCAAATTAACTAATAATGCAAGGAGTTATTTCATTTAAAATAATTGAATTTGTTGAAAAGAATTTTGATTCAAAGAGTAGTGAATTGATGTAAAAATTAAATTATTTAAATCTAATAAGAAATTTAAAATGCTTAAATTTATTTAATTGAAGACTATTAAAAATAGTGAATTTGTTTAGTTGGAATATAATTGTTAATAAAAAAATGAAAATAATAGTAATAATTTTGTAACATCCAAATATTAATGGGTCTCTGAAACTAAGAGGAGTAAGTTTTGTCTGAAATTAAGACAACTTCTTTATTTATATGTTATGATGTTTATTAAAATAATTTACCAATATCACTCTAATCGGTAAATTATTATGCGAATGTCTATTTGATTTAGCAATAATTAAAGGAAGCAAAATAGAGTATGAATTGGATATGATGTTTTGGAATGTAATTTATTGCGAAAAAGAGTAACTAATTTTAAAATCTGAATTTTATTATATATAGTTTTATATATTCTAATTATTTCATTGAAACTTCTATCTATAATTTTTTAAAAACAAAAATATAAAAA
>CAJJDN010000055.1:94304-146290 GCA_905182985.1 Paramecium sonneborni
ACTAATAGTCTTAATTGTTAGAATAAATTAACTAAAAGTTTTAAAAGGCAAAACTGTAGCATAATTTACTCAATGCATATTACAAAAGACATCTAAAAATATTTTAATTAATTTATATTTACATTATAATCATCATGTTCATCTGTTAATACATCAAAAGAAATTTAGATTAGATAATCTTATAAATAGGAAAATAATAAATCAATAATTATTATTTAAAAATAGGATTATATAGCTCAAATTACCTAAATACAAGTGATTTACTATGACTTAATACCATCCTTATATTAAACAACTTAGCAATGTGTATAATTCCTAATTTAAATAAATTAGTGTCAATATAAATACAAGAAAGTTTTCTAATATGAATCTTAATCTATTTCAATCCACTTTCCGTTTTTCTGTCCTAAAATATAAACACCTCCAGCGCTTTAAAATTAAATTAATGATTACAAATATATAAACTATTTATTAAAATAGTTTCTCTTTTTCATATCCCATAACCCATATTTAATACCATTTTTATATTCCCCTGTGTATATAATCTAGATATCACTAGGTTAATTATTTTGATAAATAAGTACTTTCTGTAATTCTCAAATAATTCAATCCATTTTCCCTTTTAGTTTCCTTCATTATCATATTCTCCATCAACCCTAAAATCAAGTAAGTAAAATTACATTTTAATAAAATCAGTAGCTTGATAATCTCTAAATTAAGTATTCCACCTTCCATATTTTTTTCCATTCCAATATTCACCTAAAGATCTTATTTAACTATATCTAATAATTGAAAAAAATATTAAACTTTCCAAAATTTTCAGATAATTCAAACCATATTCCCTACTATTATGCATTTTCATCATAAATACCTCCTCCTCTAAAATGTATACATAAATTAGTACATGATTTCGAATTTTTATAGAGAAATCGGATCTTTTGAGAATAAAATATCCCATCTTCCAATTTTTTTTCCATATTAATAATTGCCACGTTAAAGAAGTTAACAATTATACTGATTAGAATCAATGAAGTTTGTGAAATTTTCATGCTATTCTATCCATCTTCCTACTTTTTACTCTTCGAATCCATAAAAGCCACCACCACTTCATAATGTTCATGAATATGAATTTTACATAATCTATTTTTTTTTAGGAGTAGTATGCAAAATTTCCCATAACCCAAATTTTTTTCCTTCTCTATACTCTCCATGAAAGGTAATTTAACAACAGCTAATCATCAAAAAATGTAATACTCGGAAAATCTTTAATATATCTCAACCCATTTTCCTTTCTTCATTCCTTTTGAATTATAAATGCCTTCCCCACTTTATAAAATTAAATAAATACATGATTTTTTCTGAATATATAGTTACCCATCTTCCAATTTTTATTCCATCCTCATATACACCTTCATGTGTAACCTTAGATATGCTTAAAGTTTATTCTAATAAGATTTACTTGCTGAAATTCTCAGATAAATCAATCCACTTTCCAATTTTGCAATCATCATCTTTAATATATCCTCCAGCATTTAACTTTTTTTAATCCCAAATAGGACACCATTTTGCCATATTCTGTTTTTCATATTCAATTCCCCATTTTAAGCTTGACAATTAATCAAAAGTAGTTATGATATAAGAATTTTTTTTAATTTTCTCTCTAAAATAACTTAATACTCACTTTCTTAATAATCCACCATCTTTACTATAAATAAACTCTCCATTCTTGCACTCTACATAATACTTCTTTTTTGTAAAATGTGAAACTCTAAAAGAATTTTCAATAGATTAGATTCCAATAATTAAATAAATTCCTTCCTTATAGGCCTACTTTTAATTATAATTAATTATAATTGGTTTTTATTCTGTCATTCGCTATAAAAGTTCTGATTGATTAACAAACAAAGGGAATTTATAATTAAAATTAAATCTTACTTGATTTATTCTTTAATTGTTTAATTGGTAAAGATAGAAAGTATCAGAATTTTTAAATATTAAAAATTTATTATTGATAAATTATAATTAATTCACATTTTTAAATTTGAATATGATACTTCTTTAAATATTGCATGTTATTTATGAATGAATAGAACTGCAAAATCTAGAAAAAATAATAAAATCACAATTTTGAAGTTAATTATGAAAATAAAAATTGTAAAAAACCAAAAAAGAATTGCAAGACAAGAATAGATAGCCATTTATTCTTAAGCAAAACAATTTTTTCTTGTAAATAAACTTTTATGATTAAGATTTTATGGAGTAAAACAAGATATCCTTGGTCTTTTAATTTCTATATGAGAATAATTGACAACACATAAAAATATCAACGATAAGAGTATGATAGAAGCAACATTTATAAAAAAACTTATGCCAATATATATACTTATAATAATTCTGATTTTAGATATCGTATTACATTTATCTAAAATTGTATTATATATCTACATTAATTACCAGTAGAGCCATTTATTTGTACTAAGAAATATCTAAATTTTAAAGGGACCTTTGAATATCAACTTTCATAGTATCAGAAATTTTATTAAGGAGTTCATCTAACTTATAATCAATATTGTTAATTATCTGCTATTACATTATTAATCAATAATATTACTTAGGATTCATTTTATACATTCTGAAAGTGATCTAGTATTTTCTTTTTATATTTATCCCTTTTATTTACTCTTAATTTAGATACTTATAAAAATTATAATTTTAATAATTAATGATGAACAAAAGTTCTATATTTTCTTTAAGATATTCAAAGATCCCAAACACATATGATGAAATTATAGAAAGGAAAATCAAATTTGCTGAGCCTTTAAAAACTAAACAACAAATTTTCTAACTGTTTTCCCAATTCACTTTTCATTGGATATTAATAATATATGAGTAAGTAAATCATATCCAAAGGATCCCCTCAATCATTAAAGAGTCCAAGAAGAAAACTTATTTTTTTTGAGATAGTAGAACAGATTAATGTTCTTATTGTAAGGGAATAGTAATTTTATTATAAAAAGATTAACATCAATTAGATTATTTTTTTAAGAATCTACTGCCATATTTTAGTATTCGGAAGTAACAGAATTTGTTAATACAGTGATTAATATGAAGTTGATTATCAAGATTACATGAAATAAGTTGAAAATTAATTGAATTTGATTCATAAGATTAAAGGTTTTATTTTTATATCTATATAATTAATATATATGTTTCGATAATCGAGTTCATGCTATTCTAATGTTAGAAAAGAAAGAGATTCTGAAATCAACTATCGAAACTCTTAAGAATATGTATAAATGGAGAATTTATTTTTCCCACTTTAAGCAATAGTAAAAAGAGAACCTTTAAATAATAATTCAATAGCATGTGTAAAAATCTTCATTTTATTACACTAAAGTTTATTAAAAATGAATGATGAAGATTGAAATATAGAAGATTAGATTATACTGAAGTGTTCTAACTGTTATAACATAATTATTTCATAAGACATCAATTGCTGAAATTGTATATTTCATAGTGTTCTAAGTGTGTTAATGAATGTAATCAATGTGGTAATAACTCCTGCATAATTTGCAGCAGTTAATAAAATTAATAAAATGGTAATTTTTAGTATGCTTATCATGTACTTAATAATTATAAACTCTTCCAGAAGAAACAGAATGAATTTATATTAAATTATTGAGTTAAGTTTCATAAATTTAAAATATTCATTATTAGTATTAATTAACTAATTATTAATAACTTTATTTAGAGATGATCAAAAGTTAATATAACTAATTTCATAAATTTTGATTTTTTAAATTTAATCTTATTATTTTTTATGATTTTAAATTCATATTTAAATAACTTAAATTTGATCTAATTACTGTTCAAATATATATTAAGACCCTTTTATATTGGAATAATATAAGGAGATATAAGAATAATGATTTAATAATCTATTATAAAATATAGAAATGTGCATAATTGAATTTCGATTGTTTAAACAAATAAAGGATCACATTTTAACATATAAATTTAACAATCAATAATCATTAATCTAATTTCATAATATCCAATTTTAGCATTAATTTGATATCTTTTAGTCAAGATTTGAACCTCAATCAAACAGAAGAATCAATTTTAAATTATCCAATTCTCTAAATTAAATGATGAAATTTCTAAATTTTCGAATAATTCTAGAAATCTTTAAAATATTTTTGTTTCTCCTAAAGTTAACCATACAGGTGCCATCAATTTTACATGACATTAATCTACAACTTAAGATAAACCTAATAGGTTTATCTTAAGTAGGAATTCAATTTAACTTGATTGTTGAATAATAAGAATTTTGGAATGAATTCAATGATTGATCAATAAATTAGTTAGTTTGATTCAAATATATTCCAGATACATTACAATCAACTTGATTTCACCATTGATTTCCACCATTTTATTAAATACAAAATCAAAATAACACCTTTTATATCAATAATTCTATATTAACTGTTATTCCTAAAATTAAATTCTAAATAAATGAATTGTTTTTTGAATAAACTATCTAATTCAAATCACTTGTATATAAAATAGAATCACTAATTGTTATTTTAAATCTAAGATCAAGATGAATATTTAGATACCTTAAAAAGAAATTATAAAATAAATTTTCATAGGCATAGAATATCTTTAATTTTATTTATAGAGCTTTTCTAAATTTCATATATTTATAAATTTGTAAATAACTTATTGAATTCAGTTACAATTCACAAGTAAATCAGTATAAATAATTCAAACCTCAAAGAGTTTTTCAAATCAAGAAATTAAAAATTTAGCTCAAAAGGTCTTAACTTAACAAATTCATGAACATTCAAATTATTTTGGTAAATTTGCAAGTTTTCTTCAGCTAATTGAGAGTGAATTTCTCTTTTTACTTTATTAGGATCTTAAATTGTAGATTAGAATGAGATTTAAATTAATCAATATATTTTTTCCTTTTAAAATTGATAATAAATTTGAGTATGGAATAATATAATAAAAAAAATTTAGAAATAATTGATAAGTAATGATATATTATTATATAACTTAGGAAATTGAAAATAATTTAAGAGGTATTTTTTTATTGATTGTAAATAAACTGCAAGACTTTTATTTTAATTATCAACAATAATACACTAGTTTATATTTAACAAAAGAATTTTAAAATAACCTTAATTATTGAACTTTAGTAAGATATTTTAAGAGTAATTAAGAATAATTTTTATTATTTATTCTTTAACAATACTTAAAAGAAAACTAACTCATTATTAAACTTAGATTAATTTAATTTAGATACTTTAATCTATAAATGTCAATAGAAAATAAAAATTTGATTGATTCCTATTAATTTCTGATGATTCCTTATAAAATTAGAATTTACATAAATATAAATTTTTTATTATTAATATTATTAGAAATGGAGAATAACAATCATTAAATGATTATTAATCATGAAATAGGTTATAAAGGTCACTATAATATTGGTTTAAACTGGAGATTTTAGAAAACAAATTATATTATATAAACTTTAAATGGAGATCTAATTTATATTTATAATGGAGAGATTTTATAAAAGTAATACTAAGAGTTTATTCTTCAAAAGTTAAGATTTAAAAGAAGGAATTAATAAGTGTGAAAGCTTTATGAACATAGATACTTTATAAAATTTAACATGGGAAGGATTCTTGCTTAATTAAATAAAAATTGGAGAATGGAGAGCATTTTGGAAAGGAGAAAGAATAAATACTGGTGGATTTTTTAATGAAAATGGAATTAAGATAGGATTTTGGATTGAATTATTTAAAAATTATTGGGAGTAGAAATTTATTTTTTAGACTTTTTAGAAGATCTCCAATTAAATTATAAGGAGTATATAAAAATGAAAAAAAAATAGGTAGATGGAAAATAATTTTAAAAAATGATATTTTGTACTTAATTATTAGTGAATATTAGTGAAGGTGGAAATTTTGACGAAAATGGTTTAAAAAAAGGCAAATGGATTGAATTAGATGATCTTTTTTATAAGTATCAAAATATAATAATAAAAGTAAATGTATAAAATATTTTGGAATATATGACAAAGGAAAAAAATTAGGTCTCTGGAATACCAAAAGTTAAGAAAAGATTATGTAATAAAAGTAAATTATTATTTTAGTGGAGGTGGTGTTTATAATTTAAATGGATAAAAAAATGGGTTTTGGGTTGAATTACATGAAAATTATTTCAAGTATCAGATAATAAAATTTAAGTTAATGTCTCGTTAATTTCTCTGGAAATTATTTTAATGGAAAACCGTAAGGCGTATGGAAAATAAATTATAGATTAAATACTTCAAATCATGATTAAATTATGTACTTTTGAAAAATATAAAAAGTGGAGGAGGCATTTTTTAAGATAATGGATTAAAAGAAGGATTATGGACAGAATTAGATGAAAACTTCTCTTAGTAATATTCAATTATAGAAAAAGATAATTAGAAATAACTCATTAAGGAAGTTATATAAATGGAAAGAAATATAAAAGTTGGAAAATTATTAAGGACTAAAATATTTAAATGTAAGTATTTATTTCATTAAGTGGAGGAGGTTTTTATGATCAAAATGGATCAAAACATGGAAAATGGATTGAATTAGATGAAAATTGCCTATAGTAATTTCATACAGTCTTATATTTTAGCGGAGATACTTTAACTTGTTTAGGAAACTATCATCATGGAATTAGGAGGGGAGAATGGAAAACTTTATTTTCTGATAAATTGATGTAAGATTTTTGATATATAAGAAAAAAGTGGATTAGGAAATTATAATCTTTGTGGAATAAAAACAGGATTATGGATTCAAATTAGGAAAAACTTTAATAAGTAATTTAAAAATAGATTTTAGATATAATTAAGCAATTGAAATTGGCATTTATGAAAAAGGTATAAAAGTTGGATTATGGTAAACTCGATTAATTATGGATGATATTATTATGTAAATAAGGTTTAAAATTATAAAGCGGTTAAGGGTAATATAATAAAAACGGATTGAAAGAAGGTTATTGGATAGATATAGATGATAACAATTATTTAAACTAATTTAGTTTGTATTAAGGATGTTATAGGAATGGAAGGAAAATTGGTAAATGGAAAACTTATTTTAGAATTAAGAATGATGATTTCTTACATAAAAAAATGTAATTTTAATGTAGATATTTAGTGGAGGAGGAAATTATGATAAAAATGGAGTAAAACATGGTAAGTGGATAGAGTTGATTGAAAGCTTTTCATAGTAAAATTTTATTATAATTTTGAAGAAACCGCTATGTATAGTTTTCAGGAGAATACAAAAAGGGAAAGAAATAAGGAAAATGGGACACTCTTTTCAAAAGATTTGATGATGCGTAAAAAGAATAATTAAAATTAATGTAAAACATAAATTGAAAATTAGTGGAGGAGGTTGTTATCATAAAAATGGAAGTAAGCAAGGTCAGTGGATAGATTTACATGATGAATTTTGGACGTAAAAGTAAATTATTAAATATAGAGCTAGAAGAACTATATAATATGGAGAATATATAAATGGAATTAGGTAAGGATGTTTTATTCAAGAAAAAATATGAGATTTCATTCTAATATATATTTATTATTAAATTAATTACAAATTTGATAAAACATTTCCTTTTATACAAGAATTTAATTAAATTTTTACCTTTATTTTATATCCTTCTAAGTCATATATATGAAGTAGGAATGAGAATTTCTTATAAAATTCTTTTGATTTCAGTCTAAAAATATGTTTTACATTTTATTTTTAAGATTATCTCATTCCAAATACCTTAAATCTTACTTTTTATATTCTCAATTGTCTTGGCTTTCAGATTTGATCATTAATAAGAGATTAAGTATCTTCCTATTATCTAAGTTTTTTTTGTTTAGAAGAAAACAAACCTATAAATTAAAATGACTATAATAAAATATTTATTATTTAATAAAAATATTTTCATCATCTTAATCATTTTATTAGTTAATCTTATAATTTTACTCTCATTTTCAAATATTGTGTGTTTTTAATCAAATTTATAATTAGGTTCAACTTAATTCAATGATTTCTCTTTCAATTAATTTATTAAGTTACCTTTTTTTAAAAAATTTAATTTTAAGGTACAGAAAAGATAAATTTTGTTTTAAATAGAAGCTTTTCAAAGTAACCAAAATTCAATAATCTTCAATTATTTTACAATAATTCATGAAGGAAAATGTAAAAAAAGAATGAAACCGGGCAAAGGTATTCTGTTTTAGATGAAAAAAAAAGAGAATAAAAAAATTAAATTAAAATTATAGCTTTATTTTAAGAAGTGAAGGTTTTGAAAATGAAATTGGAAAAAATAAGAAAAATGGGTTAATTTTCATGTTAAATTTTATTAGTACTCTATTTTAATGGTCCTTAGTAAAAACCTTGGATGAGGAAATGTTGGCTTGAAATCTAAAATTGAAAGATTAATAATATTAAGTAAAGTAATAAAGAATATTAAATATAATAATAAAATTAATGAGAGAAGGGCTTTTAATTATTATAATTATAATTATCTAATTAACATTTGTTAAAAGCTCAAGGTTGTTATAATCGAGTATCAATGATCCTCAAAATAAACTCACAATTAGGTTTTTAGAGAGATTTATAAATTGATGATCTATTGATTGGATAATCAATACTTTTCATTGCTTAAAAAAAACAAAGCCTTAAAAATAAATTCTATCTAATACATCTTAAAAAAGATAAGAAAATGAAAATATATTTCAAAGATAAACTTATGTAGTCCATAATGATGAAATTACTATTGAATAATTAATTAAGTTTGATTAGCGTTTCTCTATATAATAATTTTCATTATTATTGCCTTCTTATTTTGAAAAACTTAGAACTTATTAACAAAGAATCATAAAACTATTCTTTACTCTTCTTCTCCATCATGTGATCCATCACCACTAAAATATAATCTCTGTACTGGTAAAAAATTTACATTTATTTATATTTTCCTAATTTATTCTTATCCTACATAATATCTAAGCTATCTATTTGTCATTGAAATCTCCATATTTTTAACTTTCTGTATTCTATAATTTTCCAACAAGATCTACTAGAATTGGAATTATAGCTTCATCTACCCCTTTTAAAATTATCGTGATATTAAATATGACCGTTTTATGATTGCTTCAGATATATCAGTAATTAACTAAAATAAAGTTCTTTTTTCGGAACTAATTTACACATGTATGTATGGAGACCACTTCAAGAGAATTCAACTTAAGATTTATTTTATCAAAAACTTTGTTATAATCATCCCTTATTTATACATCATGGAATTTTTTTATCATCCCATTTTTTAATCATGAAAATACTTTATCGCTTTGATGAATAAGAAATATATTTATGATTTGGCTTCATATTTGGTATATTTTGAATTAAGTTCACAAGAATAGAGATTTCTCTTGCAAAAATAGTCTAGAAAGAAGAATTTTTTTTCAGCAGGTTTTTTAAAGATCCCCTGTTCATTATGGCACCATGAAAATAATCATACCTTATTAAAAAACAATAATTTAAAACATTGCTTCAACAGAGTTATTTGATAGAATGAATACTTTGCAAACTCTCAATAATAAAATTAGATCTAATAGCTATAAGAACCAAATTCAAACATAGAGAAAGCTAATACTTCGTAGGCTTAAATAAATTATTTATAAACTTACATAAATAATAAATTAGTCCTAAAACACATTTATGAATTTAAATTTTATTTTTCATATATATTCAATAATCATATTTTTTTTTTCCGTGTTTTTTGTTATTCTTTATATCCATTTCAATCCAAACACCAATCTTTTTACCTTTTTTATTATATTCACCACTTTAAGTGAATTAATAATATTTAGAAAAAATTCCGTTCAACTCAGTCCACCTCCCAATTTTGGTCCCTTCTTAATTAAATGATCCACCACCACTTTATGACAATATTTATAGAATAAATACATTAATTTATATTTTCCGTCGCCATCTCGATCACAATAATTAATATCCCATAAACCTATCTTTATACCTTTCGACGAATATTCACCATTATAGGTGATATTTTTCGATTAATTAAACTCTTTATCCAATTCGGCCCACTTTCCAATTTTTATTCCCTTTTAATCATATTATCCACCACCACTAACCGATTATTTCTCAATATATACATTAATTTATATGTTCCATCTCCATTTAGATCACAATAATTAATATCCCATCTACCTATCTTTATACCTTTCATAAAATATTCACCATTATAGGTGATTTATTTCTATTAATCAAACTCTTCATCCAACTCTATCCACTTTCCTATCTTGTTTTCCTCTTAATCATATGATCCACCACCACTAAAATATTATTATGAAGTTTACATTTCTTTGTATTCATCTTTTTCTAAATAGGCAAAATTAATATTCCATCTTCCTACCTTCATACCATTAATATTATATTCACCCTTATAAGTGACTTATTTAACTTTTTTAAACCCTACGTCCATCTCTATCCATTTTCCAACCTTAATTTCCACTTAATTATATATACCACCACCTCTAAAATAATAACACATCTTAATAATAATTACATTTTTATATATTCCTTCTCATTATATTTATACAAAGTATCCCATCTATCTATTTTTGCGTTATTTCTAAATTATCCAACAAAAATAATAGATTTACTAAAAATAAACAAATAAATCACTTCTCAGTCTTATATATTTTATTTCCATTTTCATCAAAATTTATACAACCACTATAAAATCTACTTTTTATATTTTTACCACAATTAGTTACTATAATTTAAAGTGAGAATATTCCATCTACCTATTTTCTGGCCTTTCATATTATATTCACCACTCAAAGTAACTTATTTATCTTTTTTAAACCCTTCATCCAGCTCAATCCACTTCCCAATTTTAATTCCGTTTTAATCATATGTCCCACTACCTCTAACCAAATTTTACTAATACAATAAATACATTTCTTTTTATTTTCCATCTCCATCTAGATCACAATACTTAATATCCCAACTACCTACCTTCATACCCTTCATATTATATTCACCATTATATATCACATATTTATGTTCCTCAAACTTTTCACCAAACTCAATCCACTTACCAATTTTGATTCCCTCTTAATCATATGATCCACCACCACTAACATATCATTAATCTACTTTTAATTACATATATTTTTCCCAAGCTATAATATTCCATATACCTTCTTTTAGGCTCTTCATATTATATTCACCATTAAAAGTGATTTATTTGTTATATCCGAATCCTTAATCCAACTCAACCCACTTACCAATTTTAATTCCCTCTTAATCATATGACCCACCACCACTAATATATCATTGCTATACTTAATAAATATTTACATATAATGATATTTTCCATCTCCCCATTTATCAAAATTTATATCCCACCTACCAACCTTTATACCCTTTCTATTATATTTACCATTATAAGTGACTTATGCATTATACCAAAAGCCCTCCCACAATTCTATCCATCTCCCAACCTTTTGTTAAATCTCTTATTAATCATATTATCCACAACCACTACAATATTATTACAATAATTTTCATAATTTACATTAATTTGTATTTTCCATCTCCCCATCTATCAAAATTAATTTCCCATTTACCTACCTTTATACCTTTTAAATTATATTCACCATTATAAGTGATTAAAGCTCCATCCCAAAAACTTTCCCATAATTCTACCCATCTCCCTACCTTTTTCTAACCTCTTTGATAAGATCCAAAACCACTAATTAAATTAAAAAACTACATTGCTTTATTTTAATAAATATATTTCCATCTACCTATTTTTGTGTCATCAATATATTCGCCTTCTTCAAAGACATGAACCTGACTATTGAAATTTTAAAATTAGCAGTTTACCTACAATAATTCTTAATCAATTCTTTCCATAAACCGATTTTTTGGCCATTTTCTGAGTAATACCCTCCGACTTTTTAAAGAATTTATCCATTCCAATGAAGTTCCCATTTAGCAATCTTCTGTTAATTCTTTCCATATTTCCCAACCTATTCAAGATATTTGATTTATTCTAAATTATCGAAAACATCCGGCTTCAAAGATAAAAACTTTTCCTTTCTATTGAAATTTTTTTTAAATTTACAACCTAGCTGTTTATCCATCAACAATGTATATGATCTCTTATTTATTAACAATTTCTATTTAGTATTTCTTTTTTAACCATCTTTTTGCAAAAGAGTCAAATAACAGACATTCCTAATCTTCAAACTAAATTGACTATTCCATAGAAATGTTGTTAATCATCTATTGTTCATCTCTAATTGTAATTAGATAATACATAATTAGTTACTTGGTTACTTTTATTTATTAGAATAACAAGTTCCCATTTTTATTAATTTTATTAATAGTAAAAGTTAACCATTTGCTATTTCTTATTAGGTTAAAGTTCTTTATTTACAAGAAAGAGAATAATATTTAAGTTTTTATATTTGCTATTTTGTTTATGTAAACAATCAAACCTCAGAAAATGATATATGATAAGTTGAGAGCGATGAAACAAAAATTTTCCATACAAAAATGAAGGAAAATAGAAATAAATATTTTAGGGAAAAAAGATTTAACTAAGGTCCTCTGATAATCAAATGGCATACAACAGTTCATCCCATTTCTTTTAAATGGAATACTGGATTAATTGGTTTTATTAGAACAGAATCAACTTTTTTGAAATGGAATTATTATTATAACTATAATTTCAATATTTATAATTCTTAGAAAGATTTGAATAAAATATAATTAGAGATAGAAATCTAGATTACAATTGAGTTGAATCATATTTTTTGGAGAAATCCAAAAAAAAATCTTTGGTGAAAAAATTTAGTGATTATGGATTAATTGCAGAAAAAAATGCTAATATTAAATATTTTAGCAATAGAATTTGATAAAAAGAAAGAAAATGGTATATGAAAGTAAAATTATGAAGATTTCGAAACTCCTAGAGTCACAAAATATAATTAATTTAATACTACTAGGACAAATATTTATTTAAAATATATCTATACAATCTTATTATTAGGCTTTCTCTTCAAATTGAGTTATAATATTAATAAACTCACACCTTTAGAACAATTGATAAAAGAATATTTCAAAAAAATAAAAATAGAAAGTTTAGCAAAAATTTTTGGAATTGTAAATTTGAAACTAAACAATATATTTAAGCAAATCTCTATGTTTCTACTTTAACTCAAAATTCATCAATTTAAATAGATAATTATAAATAAATGATTTAATTTTATGAATATATATAAATCCAATTCTTTTGAAGATATACACTTTTTAAATATTTTCACCCTCTTGAGTTTGAATTTTGTTTATTTTTATACCTTATTCATACATTCTAAGTAAGATTTTCTGTATTAATTTTTAAATTAGGAATTTAGAGTGGGAAAAAGATTTAGATTTATTAATAAAATGTAAAGATAGGACATATCAGGTTTAGTAAACAAGAATATAATTTTAACAAATTTATTATATGTAAATAAAAGATGTGTAAGAATCAGTAGAATATTAATTTTTGATTGGTTATTATGTACATAAATTAGAGAGAGATAATATTAATAAACGTATGCTTCTTTAATTCTAAGTATTTATTCTTTTTGACCCACTAAATAATTTACAGTTTAACAATAATTGTTAAGATGAATATTAGTCATCAAATTCATTGAAGAAAAAAAAAATTATCAAAATAGCAAATTTAGCATCCAATAAATTTCAAAAAACAATAATGCTCTAGCTTTCTTTTCATATTTATTGTAAATCGTATCCCCAAAGTATTTAAATTTTTACACTATGAATATTCTAACTTAATTTAAAAATTTTGAGGATCTCTTGGAACCCTGCAGAATTAAGTAGTTCATCTATTAAATGACAATTTAAGCTTTTTAATTAAGTAAAAAATGGACTGAATTAGTATTTTTGCGATTAAAGCATGCCAAGCAATTTTCTAAATTTTTTTAATGCAGTTAACGTACTTTTTCTTGAAAATAAATATAATAAGAGGATTAAGAAGTTCAAATTATTTTTATATAAAATAATTATTATTTTGTTTACTTTTTAAACTATAAAGAAAAAATCAGACTACATAAAGTAAAATATTTTCAAAGTAAAATAAATTTGAAGGTGTTTCCTTATTAGAAAATTTTAGAAAACATGAAAATACTTCAGTAAGCCAAAATTTTAGAAAATTAAGATCTTATCATTATATGAACTTTAAATACTAATATTTCATATTGACTTAAATAAAATAAATTTACCTATAAGAACTTCTATCATAAAAAGCATCAATATAAGGTTGAAAAATACATTCAAATGGAAATACTATAACATTAATGATTGCAATAGTTTTTTATTGATCCTAAAACAGAAAATATCTGTTATTATTCTGAGAAATAAAAAATATGGTATTCAAATTGAAAGGAATATNTGACCATCAAATTTAGCTTTTTATTACTCAGTCTTAACATCCCATAATCGGATAGAGTTATCCCAACTACCAGATGCTAAAATAGTTCCATCTGGTGAGAAACATAAAGAGCAGACAGTATAACTATGACCATCTAACTAGGCTTTTTATTATCCTGTTTCAACATCCCATAATATGATTGAACAATCTAAGCTTCCAAAGTCATCACCACTTCCACACGCTAAAATAGTTCCGTCGGGTGAGAAGCATACAGATAAGACATATTCATTATAACTATCTAATTAGGCTTTTTATTATCCATTCTTAACATCCCATAATCGGATTGAGTTATCACCACTTCCAGATGTTAAAGTAGTTCCATCTGGTGAGAAGCATACTGAATTTATACAATTAGTATGACCATCTAATTTGGCTTTTTATTATCCAGTCTTAACATCCCATAAACATATTGACTAATCATAGCTACCAGATACTAAAATAGTTCCATCTGGTGAGAAACACACTTATGAGACAGGATCGCAATGACCATTCAATTTAGCTTTTTATTATCCTGTCTTAACATCCCATAATCGAATTGAGTTATCCCAACTACCAGATGCTAAAGTATTTCCATCTGGTGAGAAGCATACTGAATGGACAGAATTACTATGACCATCTAATTAGACTTTTTATTATCCAGTCTTAACATCCCATAATCGAATTGAATTATCACCGCTTCCAGATGCTAAAGTAGTTCCATCTGGTGAGAATTATACTGAATTGACTTCACGACTATGACCATCAAATTTAGCTTTTTATTACTCAGTCTTAACATCCCATAATCGGATAGAGTTATCCCAACTACCAGATGCTAAAATAGTTCCATCTGGTGAGAAACATAAAGAGCAGACAGTATAACTATGACCATCTAACTAGGCTTTTTATTATCCTGTTTCAACATCCCATAATATGATTGAACAATCTAAGCTTCCAAAGTCATCACCACTTCCACACGCTAAAATAGTTCCGTCGGGTGAGAAGCATACAGATAAGACATATTCATTATAACTATCTAATTAGGCTTTTTATTATCCATTCTTAACATCCCATAATCGGATTGAGTTATCACCACTTCCAGATGTTAAAGTAGTTCCATCTGGTGAGAAGCATACTGAATTTATACAATTAGTATGACCATCTAATTTGGCTTTTTATTATCCAGTCTTAACATCCCATAAACATATTGACTAATCATAGCTACCAGATACTAAAATAGTTCCATCTGGTGAGAAACACACTTATGAGACAGGATCGCAATGACCATTCAATTTAGCTTTTTATTATCCTGTCTTAACATCCCATAATCGAATTGAGTTATCCCAACTACCAGATGCTAAAGTATTTCCATCTGGTGAGAAGCATACTGAATGGACAGAATTACTATGACCATCTAATTAGACTTTTTATTATCCAGTCTTAACATCCCATAATCGAATTGAATTATCACCGCTTCCAGATGCTAAAGTAGTTCCATCTGGTGAGAATTATACTGAATTGACTTCACGACTATGACCATCAAATTTAGCTTTTTATTACTCAGTCTTAACATCCCATAATCGGATAGAGTTATCCCAACTACCAGATGCTAAAATAGTTCCATCTGGTGAGAAACATAAAGAGCAGACAGTATAACTATGACCATCTAACTAGGCTTTTTATTATCCTGTTTCAACATCCCATAATATGATTGAACAATCTAAGCTTCCAAAGTCATCACCACTTCCACACGCTAAAATAGTTCCGTCGGGTGAGAAGCATACAGATAAGACATATTCATTATAACTATCTAATTAGGCTTTTTATTATCCATTCTTAACATCCCATAATCGGATTGAGTTATCACCACTTCCAGATGTTAAAGTAGTTCCATCTGGTGAGAAGCATACTGAATTTATACAATTAGTATGACCATCTAATTTGGCTTTTTATTATCCAGTCTTAACATCCCATAAACATATTGACTAATCATAGCTACCAGATACTAAAATAGTTCCATCTGGTGAGAAACACACTTATGAGACAGGATCGCAATGACCATTCAATTTAGCTTTTTATTATCCTGTCTTAACATCCCATAATCGAATTGAGTTATCCCAACTACCAGATGCTAAAGTATTTCCATCTGGTGAGAAGCATACTGAATGGACAGAATTACTATGACCATCTAATTAGACTTTTTATTATCCAGTCTTAACATCCCATAATCGAATTGAATTATCACCGCTTCCAGATGCTAAAGTAGTTCCATCTGGTGAGAATTATACTGAATTGACTTCACGACTATGACCATCAAATTTAGCTTTTTATTACTCAGTCTTAACATCCCATAATCGGATAGAGTTATCCCAACTACCAGATGCTAAAATAGTTCCATCTGGTGAGAAACATAAAGAGCAGACAGTATAACTATGACCATCTAACTAGGCTTTTTATTATCCTGTTTCAACATCCCATAATATGATTGAACAATCTAAGCTTCCAAAGTCATCACCACTTCCACACGCTAAAATAGTTCCGTCGGGTGAGAAGCATACAGATAAGACATATTCATTATAACTATCTAATTAGGCTTTTTATTATCCATTCTTAACATCCCATAATCGGATTGAGTTATCACCACTTCCAGATGTTAAAGTAGTTCCATCTGGTGAGAAGCATACTGAATTTATACAATTAGTATGACCATCTAATTTGGCTTTTTATTATCCAGTCTTAACATCCCATAAACATATTGACTAATCATAGCTACCAGATACTAAAATAGTTCCATCTGGTGAGAAACACACTTATGAGACAGGATCGCAATGACCATTCAATTTAGCTTTTTATTATCCTGTCTTAACATCCCATAATCGAATTGAGTTATCCCAACTACCAGATGCTAAAGTATTTCCATCTGGTGAGAAGCATACTGAATGGACAGAATTACTATGACCATCTAATTAGACTTTTTATTATCCAGTCTTAACATCCCATAATCGAATTGAATTATCACCGCTTCCAGATGCTAAAGTAGTTCCATCTGGTGAGAATTATACTGAATTGACTTCACGACTATGACCATCAAATTTAGCTTTTTATTACTCAGTCTTAACATCCCATAATCGGATAGAGTTATCCCAACTACCAGATGCTAAAATAGTTCCATCTGGTGAGAAACATAAAGAGCAGACAGTATAACTATGACCATCTAACTAGGCTTTTTATTATCCTGTTTCAACATCCCATAATATGATTGAACAATCTAAGCTTCCAAAGTCATCACCACTTCCACACGCTAAAATAGTTCCGTCGGGTGAGAAGCATACAGATAAGACATATTCATTATAACTATCTAATTAGGCTTTTTATTATCCATTCTTAACATCCCATAATCGGATTGAGTTATCACCACTTCCAGATGTTAAAGTAGTTCCATCTGGTGAGAAGCATACTGAATTTATACAATTAGTATGACCATCTAATTTGGCTTTTTATTATCCAGTCTTAACATCCCATAAACATATTGACTAATCATAGCTACCAGATACTAAAATAGTTCCATCTGGTGAGAAACACACTTATGAGACAGGATCGCAATGACCATTCAATTTAGCTTTTTATTATCCTGTCTTAACATCCCATAATCGAATTGAGTTATCCCAACTACCAGATGCTAAAGTATTTCCATCTGGTGAGAAGCATACTGAATGGACAGAATTACTATGACCATCTAATTAGACTTTTTATTATCCAGTCTTAACATCCCATAATCGAATTGAATTATCACCGCTTCCAGATGCTAAAGTAGTTCCATCTGGTGAGAATTATACTGAATTGACTTCACGACTATGACCATCAAATTTAGCTTTTTATTACTCAGTCTTAACATCCCATAATCGGATAGAGTTATCCCAACTACCAGATGCTAAAATAGTTCCATCTGGTGAGAAACATAAAGAGCAGACAGTATAACTATGACCATCTAACTAGGCTTTTTATTATCCTGTTTCAACATCCCATAATATGATTGAACAATCTAAGCTTCCAAAGTCATCACCACTTCCACACGCTAAAATAGTTCCGTCGGGTGAGAAGCATACAGATAAGACATATTCATTATAACTATCTAATTAGGCTTTTTATTATCCATTCTTAACATCCCATAATCGGATTGAGTTATCACCACTTCCAGATGTTAAAGTAGTTCCATCTGGTGAGAAGCATACTGAATTTATACAATTAGTATGACCATCTAATTTGGCTTTTTATTATCCAGTCTTAACATCCCATAAACATATTGACTAATCATAGCTACCAGATACTAAAATAGTTCCATCTGGTGAGAAACACACTTATGAGACAGGATCGCAATGACCATTCAATTTAGCTTTTTATTATCCTGTCTTAACATCCCATAATCGAATTGAGTTATCCCAACTACCAGATGCTAAAGTATTTCCATCTGGTGAGAAGCATACTGAATGGACAGAATTACTATGACCATCTAATTAGACTTTTTATTATCCAGTCTTAACATCCCATAATCGAATTGAATTATCACCGCTTCCAGATGCTAAAGTAGTTCCATCTGGTGAGAATTATACTGAATTGACTTCACGACTATGACCATCAAATTTAGCTTTTTATTACTCAGTCTTAACATCCCATAATCGGATAGAGTTATCCCAACTACCAGATGCTAAAATAGTTCCATCTGGTGAGAAACATAAAGAGCAGACAGTATAACTATGACCATCTAACTAGGCTTTTTATTATCCTGTTTCAACATCCCATAATATGATTGAACAATCTAAGCTTCCAAAGTCATCACCACTTCCACACGCTAAAATAGTTCCGTCGGGTGAGAAGCATACAGATAAGACATATTCATTATAACTATCTAATTAGGCTTTTTATTATCCATTCTTAACATCCCATAATCGGATTGAGTTATCACCACTTCCAGATGTTAAAGTAGTTCCATCTGGTGAGAAGCATACTGAATTTATACAATTAGTATGACCATCTAATTTGGCTTTTTATTATCCAGTCTTAACATCCCATAAACATATTGACTAATCATAGCTACCAGATACTAAAATAGTTCCATCTGGTGAGAAACACACTTATGAGACAGGATCGCAATGACCATTCAATTTAGCTTTTTATTATCCTGTCTTAACATCCCATAATCGAATTGAGTTATCCCAACTACCAGATGCTAAAGTATTTCCATCTGGTGAGAAGCATACTGAATGGACAGAATTACTATGACCATCTAATTAGACTTTTTATTATCCAGTCTTAACATCCCATAATCGAATTGAATTATCACCGCTTCCAGATGCTAAAGTAGTTCCATCTGGTGAGAATTATACTGAATTGACTTCACGACTATGACCATCAAATTTAGCTTTTTATTACTCAGTCTTAACATCCCATAATCGGATAGAGTTATCCCAACTACCAGATGCTAAAATAGTTCCATCTGGTGAGAAACATAAAGAGCAGACAGTATAACTATGACCATCTAACTAGGCTTTTTATTATCCTGTTTCAACATCCCATAATATGATTGAACAATCTAAGCTTCCAAAGTCATCACCACTTCCACACGCTAAAATAGTTCCGTCGGGTGAGAAGCATACAGATAAGACATATTCATTATAACTATCTAATTAGGCTTTTTATTATCCATTCTTAACATCCCATAATCGGATTGAGTTATCACCACTTCCAGATGTTAAAGTAGTTCCATCTGGTGAGAAGCATACTGAATTTATACAATTAGTATGACCATCTAATTTGGCTTTTTATTATCCAGTCTTAACATCCCATAAACATATTGACTAATCATAGCTACCAGATACTAAAATAGTTCCATCTGGTGAGAAACACACTTATGAGACAGGATCGCAATGACCATTCAATTTAGCTTTTTATTATCCTGTCTTAACATCCCATAATCGAATTGAGTTATCCCAACTACCAGATGCTAAAGTATTTCCATCTGGTGAGAAGCATACTGAATGGACAGAATTACTATGACCATCTAATTAGACTTTTTATTATCCAGTCTTAACATCCCATAATCGAATTGAATTATCACCGCTTCCAGATGCTAAAGTAGTTCCATCTGGTGAGAATTATACTGAATTGACTTCACGACTATGACCATCAAATTTAGCTTTTTATTACTCAGTCTTAACATCCCATAATCGGATAGAGTTATCCCAACTACCAGATGCTAAAATAGTTCCATCTGGTGAGAAACATAAAGAGCAGACAGTATAACTATGACCATCTAACTAGGCTTTTTATTATCCTGTTTCAACATCCCATAATATGATTGAACAATCTAAGCTTCCAAAGTCATCACCACTTCCACACGCTAAAATAGTTCCGTCGGGTGAGAAGCATACAGATAAGACATATTCATTATAACTATCTAATTAGGCTTTTTATTATCCATTCTTAACATCCCATAATCGGATTGAGTTATCACCACTTCCAGATGTTAAAGTAGTTCCATCTGGTGAGAAGCATACTGAATTTATACAATTAGTATGACCATCTAATTTGGCTTTTTATTATCCAGTCTTAACATCCCATAAACATATTGACTAATCATAGCTACCAGATACTAAAATAGTTCCATCTGGTGAGAAACACACTTATGAGACAGGATCGCAATGACCATTCAATTTAGCTTTTTATTATCCTGTCTTAACATCCCATAATCGAATTGAGTTATCCCAACTACCAGATGCTAAAGTATTTCCATCTGGTGAGAAGCATACTGAATGGACAGAATTACTATGACCATCTAATTAGACTTTTTATTATCCAGTCTTAACATCCCATAATCGAATTGAATTATCACCGCTTCCAGATGCTAAAGTAGTTCCATCTGGTGAGAATTATACTGAATTGACTTCACGACTATGACCATCAAATTTAGCTTTTTATTACTCAGTCTTAACATCCCATAATCGGATAGAGTTATCCCAACTACCAGATGCTAAAATAGTTCCATCTGGTGAGAAACATAAAGAGCAGACAGTATAACTATGACCATCTAACTAGGCTTTTTATTATCCTGTTTCAACATCCCATAATATGATTGAACAATCTAAGCTTCCAAAGTCATCACCACTTCCACACGCTAAAATAGTTCCGTCGGGTGAGAAGCATACAGATAAGACATATTCATTATAACTATCTAATTAGGCTTTTTATTATCCATTCTTAACATCCCATAATCGGATTGAGTTATCACCACTTCCAGATGTTAAAGTAGTTCCATCTGGTGAGAAGCATACTGAATTTATACAATTAGTATGACCATCTAATTTGGCTTTTTATTATCCAGTCTTAACATCCCATAAACATATTGACTAATCATAGCTACCAGATACTAAAATAGTTCCATCTGGTGAGAAACACACTTATGAGACAGGATCGCAATGACCATTCAATTTAGCTTTTTATTATCCTGTCTTAACATCCCATAATCGAATTGAGTTATCCCAACTACCAGATGCTAAAGTATTTCCATCTGGTGAGAAGCATACTGAATGGACAGAATTACTATGACCATCTAATTAGACTTTTTATTATCCAGTCTTAACATCCCATAATCGAATTGAATTATCACCGCTTCCAGATGCTAAAGTAGTTCCATCTGGTGAGAATTATACTGAATTGACTTCACGACTATGACCATCAAATTTAGCTTTTTATTACTCAGTCTTAACATCCCATAATCGGATAGAGTTATCCCAACTACCAGATGCTAAAATAGTTCCATCTGGTGAGAAACATAAAGAGCAGACAGTATAACTATGACCATCTAACTAGGCTTTTTATTATCCTGTTTCAACATCCCATAATATGATTGAACAATCTAAGCTTCCAAAGTCATCACCACTTCCACACGCTAAAATAGTTCCGTCGGGTGAGAAGCATACAGATAAGACATATTCATTATAACTATCTAATTAGGCTTTTTATTATCCATTCTTAACATCCCATAATCGGATTGAGTTATCACCACTTCCAGATGTTAAAGTAGTTCCATCTGGTGAGAAGCATACTGAATTTATACAATTAGTATGACCATCTAATTTGGCTTTTTATTATCCAGTCTTAACATCCCATAAACATATTGACTAATCATAGCTACCAGATACTAAAATAGTTCCATCTGGTGAGAAACACACTTATGAGACAGGATCGCAATGACCATTCAATTTAGCTTTTTATTATCCTGTCTTAACATCCCATAATCGAATTGAGTTATCCCAACTACCAGATGCTAAAGTATTTCCATCTGGTGAGAAGCATACTGAATGGACAGAATTACTATGACCATCTAATTAGACTTTTTATTATCCAGTCTTAACATCCCATAATCGAATTGAATTATCACCGCTTCCAGATGCTAAAGTAGTTCCATCTGGTGAGAATTATACTGAATTGACTTCACGACTATGACCATCAAATTTAGCTTTTTATTACTCAGTCTTAACATCCCATAATCGGATAGAGTTATCCCAACTACCAGATGCTAAAATAGTTCCATCTGGTGAGAAACATAAAGAGCAGACAGTATAACTATGACCATCTAACTAGGCTTTTTATTATCCTGTTTCAACATCCCATAATATG
The DNA here is from genome assembly GCA_905182985.1 of Paramecium sonneborni. Taxonomy (NCBI): domain Eukaryota; phylum Ciliophora; class Oligohymenophorea; order Peniculida; family Parameciidae; genus Paramecium; species Paramecium sonneborni. The sequence continues at coordinate 117,543 of CAJJDN010000055.1, forward strand.
ATTGAACAATCTAAGCTTCCAAAGTCATCACCACTTCCACACGCTAAAATAGTTCCGTCGGGTGAGAAGCATACAGATAAGACATATTCATTATAACTATCTAATTAGGCTTTTTATTATCCATTCTTAACATCCCATAATCGGATTGAGTTATCACCACTTCCAGATGTTAAAGTAGTTCCATCTGGTGAGAAGCATACTGAATTTATACAATTAGTATGACCATCTAATTTGGCTTTTTATTATCCAGTCTTAACATCCCATAAACATATTGACTAATCATAGCTACCAGATACTAAAATAGTTCCATCTGGTGAGAAACACACTTATGAGACAGGATCGCAATGACCATTCAATTTAGCTTTTTATTATCCTGTCTTAACATCCCATAATCGAATTGAGTTATCCCAACTACCAGATGCTAAAGTATTTCCATCTGGTGAGAAGCATACTGAATGGACAGAATTACTATGACCATCTAATTAGACTTTTTATTATCCAGTCTTAACATCCCATAATCGAATTGAATTATCACCGCTTCCAGATGCTAAAGTAGTTCCATCTGGTGAGAATTATACTGAATTGACTTCACGACTATGACCATCAAATTTAGCTTTTTATTACTCAGTCTTAACATCCCATAATCGGATAGAGTTATCCCAACTACCAGATGCTAAAATAGTTCCATCTGGTGAGAAACATAAAGAGCAGACAGTATAACTATGACCATCTAACTAGGCTTTTTATTATCCTGTTTCAACATCCCATAATATGATTGAACAATCTAAGCTTCCAAAGTCATCACCACTTCCACACGCTAAAATAGTTCCGTCGGGTGAGAAGCATACAGATAAGACATATTCATTATAACTATCTAATTAGGCTTTTTATTATCCATTCTTAACATCCCATAATCGGATTGAGTTATCACCACTTCCAGATGTTAAAGTAGTTCCATCTGGTGAGAAGCATACTGAATTTATACAATTAGTATGACCATCTAATTTGGCTTTTTATTATCCAGTCTTAACATCCCATAAACATATTGACTAATCATAGCTACCAGATACTAAAATAGTTNAAATAAATTTTAATTCAATTAATTTTAGATAAATTTAAGTATGGAAAAAAAATATTGCCTAATTTCATTGATATTCTTATCTGATCTACCCATTAGAACAATACTTTTTCTTTTATCACAAAACATAGTTTTAAAATAATTTGATATTTTATTTATTTTTAATTTTACTATAAGCTAATGTAATAGGTAAGAGTTTTATTCTTAGAAAATAAATTCAACATTGCCTTTAACTCGGAAAATAATATTATTATTCCTTGATCCCTTTTTTATGGATTTTTTTCTTAAAAGTTGTTTAGACTGATATCTTATCTTTACTAAACTATCCTGGTTTATTATAAATGTATAAAATGTTGCATTATAAATTGCTCAATTTATGGCACACATGATTAATATGTTAACTTTATGCTACGTGAACTCATTTCTAATATTTTCATCAGTGAAGATCAATTAGATAGAAATGGCAGTTATCTCAGGGTCCGTTATATTCTGCATGGAAGTTTGTCAGAAACTTTTTTATTAGATATTTAAGATTTATCTGCACATTCCTTGAATATCTTGTAAACTTGCCAAGAAAATTGGAAAACAATAATTAAAAAAAATTTTTTCATTAGAGAAAGCACGAAATTATATATTGTTTTTTTGATTTTTATTCCAGATGAACACACACTTTTTACTAGAAATTATTTTTTACCTCTAACAATGCAAAGTTTAGATATTTTAAGCCCAATATTTACAAACTTATAACTAATACATGAACAGAGAAAAAAGTCTTATTCTAAAGAGCAGCTCTATACCACAATGAAAATTATAAATATTAATTAATAAATAAGGTTGTTATACAAATCAAAGAGATTAAAAATTGATGGTAAAAATAAAAGATAAAAAAAGATTTTTAAATTCTTAATATCATTTACATTGATGATTCAATCTTTTAATGATTATGATTCCATTGAAAATTATATAAATCATAAGACTTTTTTAAAGCCAATACATTAATAACAGACTTTATCATCAGGTAATGCTATGTATAGATTCAAATTGATTATAAATATTTTAATTCGAAATAAGTTTTTGTTCTGTTCATCAATAAATGTCTATAACACTAATATGCCTGGCTCCACATAAATGTAAAAGAAAACTATGTATTTAATGCTAATCTAAACATGGGGTGGAATTTAAATATTTTCTTTAGATTGATGAGTACTATTAGACACTGAAAAAGGAAATCATTGATTAATTCAAATTAGTATAATTAAGAATCAGTTTCACAATCTTACTTTTTGAAATTGAATAAATGATGAAGAATATACAGATAGATTTAAAGGAATGCATTGGATATATTTCAAATCGGCTTTAAAAAGAAGATTAATTATAAATTAAACTCAATAACTATTAGGATACTTTATTAGAATCTTCTTAAACTGATTGGGATTATATAGCTTAAATATTAGAAGGAAAAACTTTTAGAGAATGGTATATTCAAAATAACTATTTTGCGATGCAACTAGAAAAAGCCAAGAATTTTTTTTAAAAAAACATTAATGGTTTAAATAAAATATTTAAATAGGAAATCAAAGAGATTTTGTCTAAATTTGAGCAACAGTATTTTTTTAATTATTTTTTCAGTTATAGTTAAAATTAGGAGGTAAAGCTATCGTAGGAAAGAATTTTAGAATAAGAGGGAATCATTTGGCATTATGGATTCAATATACCTGAAGCTATAAAAATTAAATTGTTTATTCACGTTTCAAATGATAATTAAATAATTTACACAAAAGATGGGTAGATTGTGAGAATGTAATAATTTAAATTATTGAATTTAATAGTGATTTAAGAAAAGAACCTATTGATCGTTTACTTTTGTTAAAAAATTTAGAATAAATATAGCATCTGTAACGGTCAGGAAACTATGGAAAATAAAATTAAAAGGAAAGTAATTGGATAGCCACCTGAAAAGGAGAAATCTTAAATGATGTAGGAGGTAAGTACTACGAGGGAAAAAAAGAAGGATTATGGAAGGAAATAATTCAGAATTATTGGAGGTAATTATAATAATATTTTCAGCGAAGCTTAAGTGTATGAAATTGGGAAATACATAAATGATTAGAAAGTAGGAATTTGGAAGTATATTTATGATGATTCAGAAATGTAATAGTTTATGATTAAGCAAATTAGTGGAGGTGGTAAATACAATAGTAGAAGTTAAAAAACTGGAAAATGGGTTGAATTAAGTGATGGGTTTTGGAGGTATTCATAAGTCACTTATAGTGGCAAATTTAATGAGAACGGCAAAAAGGTAGGCAGATGGGAAATTGATATTTAAATAATTACAAAAATTAAATAATTGAATAAATTTAATAATAATTTATTATATTAGAGGATGTGGATTTTATCATGAGTAAGAAGGAAAATCAAGTAAGTTAGGAAAATGGATTTAGGAATCTTAAAATTTTGCTTATTATTCCTAGGTTCATTTATGATGGTGAATATAATTAATAGGGCTAAAAAATTGGTAGATGGAATATTTATTGGAATTGGGGAGGAAGTAAAAATAAACTGTAAAATATTTAGAGATTTATTAGGGGTGGAGGATTATATGAAGAGTAAAAGGGATGCTCAATAAAAATAGGGAAATGGATTGAGGAGTCGGACAATTTTGGATATTTTTCTTAGATCACTTAGAGTGGTGAATATAATAAGATTGGTTAAAAAATTGGTACATGGAATTTGTTTTTTATGGATGAAGAAGAAAATAAATAAATGCATATAATCAATTATAATAAGAAAGGTAAAAAAATTGGTAGGTGGGACATCCAGTACAAAGGAAACAAAATGTAAATTAGTTAAATAACTAAAGTGGTGGTGGATAATATGATGAATAAGAACAATACGAAAGAAAGATTGGAAAGTGGATTGAATTGAGTGATGGATTCTATTTTGATTCTTAAATCATTTATATTGGAGAATATAATGATGACGGTACCAAAATTGGTAGATGGGATATAATGTATTAGTGGGAAAAAGATTATTAAAAAATGTAAAAATTAGAAATTTATATTTTAGTGGTAGAGGATTATATTTTGATTTTGAAGATATTTTTACAAAGACCGGAATTTGGATAGAGTTAGGGGACTTATTTTGTTATAGCTCATAAATCATTTATAATGGTAATTAAAATAAGAAAGTTTAAAAAGTTGGTATTTGGAATATATTATATAGAGAAGATGATGAATTTAAAAAAATGTTAATTTAATGTATATTAATTTTACTGGTGGGGGATAATATGATGAGAATGAGGGAAGCATAAAAAAGATTGGAAAATGGATTGAATAGTGGGAGAAATATGCATATTCAAGGGAAATCACTTATTATGGTGAATATAATAAAGATGGGAAAAAAGTAGGTATCTGGAATATTGGGTACAATGGTTAAATAATGTAATAAATTGATTTAGCTTAGTGGTGGAGGATCATATGATTAGTAGGAAGGAGGATCAATAAAGAAAGGGATTTGGATTGAGCAGTGGGATGGATTTGAAAAAGATTCATAAGTTACTTATTAAGGAAAATATAATTAGAATGGTAAAAAAATGGGTAATTGGGATATAATGTATAGAGAAAGTGATGAGTTTAAATAAATGTAAATTTAATCTTAATTAATTAAGAGGAGGAGGATAATATACTGAATAAGATGGATGTACAAAAAAAATAGGAAAATGGGTTGAGTTAGGCTAGAATTTTGGAAAGGAATATTAATTATCACAAAGAATTTTTGTTGGTGATTATAATGAAAAAGGAAAAAAAGTCGATAGATCGGTGGAAATGGATTTTTGGAGTAATGAGATAGTGTAAGAAATTAATTATGATAATTGAATAAATTATAATTTTATTTAGAAAATTTATATGATAGGAGCTAAATAATCTTAACAAGTCATCCTATCAGATATAAATTAATTGATTATATACATATATTAAGTTTTGTGATATTTCATTTTCTATTCTATAACTTGATATCGAAAATAAATAGATTGACCAATTACTGATCTTTAATGTGATAATAATCCTTATTCAATAAATAAATATCAGATATGCGGTTTGTATTTAATTTGATCAAATCTTTCTATTTTAATTTACTGAAAGTTAATTATTTAGAGATGCAAGATAAATCTGAATATAATTTATACAAGTAATAGAAGAGGTTATTATTAAATAGTATGAAATAATTTTTAAATAAAATAACTTATCTTAATAAATATGAAATTTCCTTTTTTTCAACTGTGTGAAACTTTTTTTGAGCAAAATCGCTATCCAAATTGTGAAGAATGTGATGGCCCAACTAATGAAGATTGGCTATCTTGTCAGAAAAATCAAGCGAATTTATTTACCGTAACATAAAGTATGTGTTGTCCTTATAATACTATTGATCATTAAATTTGTCTATGTTATAAAGAAACTAATTTATAATTTATTTAAGAACCTTTCATAAATACTGAATGTTTATATGGTTATTTTGAATTAGATAATGAACGCTACAGATGGTAATTTATAAATAATATAAATAGTCCTTCAATGATTTATTAATTTGTCTATATTGTGTATAAAATTCTATATCTTTTAGCCAATATCCATCATGCCAATATGAATTATACATCAGTTAATTAGATTAGACAGAAAAACTTTAGTAGAGTTATCCAATTTAATTACTTTTTGATGGAAATGATATCAAGTTAGCATCATTGTAATTAGATATACAAACTATCTTAAATGATCTATAGAATTATTCCTTTTTATTGATATTGTGAAGAATGCTTAATAAAATTTGCTTTTGGATGTCAAAAATAATATATATTATTATTATTTAGTATTTCATGCCCTGATTCATTTATACTAGAAGATGGTAAATGTATAATTGATAAAATTACAGTATCTAGAGAGGTTAATAAAAAAAATGTGTCGTACTCCTTTATTTAGTGCAAATTGTGTCTAATAAAAAATTGCATTTATTGTTTTGAATACTAAAATGATGAATATTCCTTCAAGAGTACTTTATATAAAAATTTTGAAAGTTTTAATTTAGTTAACTAAATAATAAATGTCGGCTGCAAAAAAGGATTTTTATTGATTTTAAAATTGGAAAATGCTTAATATAATAATCAAAAATTTTAAGTTATTTAATATCATTTTNTAAATATCAGATATGCGGTTTGTATTTAATTTGATCAAATCTTTCTATTTTAATTTACTGAAAGTTAATTATTTAGAGATGCAAGATAAATCTGAATATAATTTATACAAGTAATAGAAGAGGTTATTATTAAATAGTATGAAATAATTTTTAAATAAAATAACTTATCTTAATAAATATGAAATTTCCTTTTTTTCAACTGTGTGAAACTTTTTTTGAGCAAAATCGCTATCCAAATTGTGAAGAATGTGATGGCCCAACTAATGAAGATTGGCTATCTTGTCAGAAAAATCAAGCGAATTTATTTACCGTAACATAAAGTATGTGTTGTCCTTATAATACTATTGATCATTAAATTTGTCTATGTTATAAAGAAACTAATTTATAATTTATTTAAGAACCTTTCATAAATACTGAATGTTTATATGGTTATTTTGAATTAGATAATGAACGCTACAGATGGTAATTTATAAATAATATAAATAGTCCTTCAATGATTTATTAATTTGTCTATATTGTGTATAAAATTCTATATCTTTTAGCCAATATCCATCATGCCAATATGAATTATACATCAGTTAATTAGATTAGACAGAAAAACTTTAGTAGAGTTATCCAATTTAATTACTTTTTGATGGAAATGATATCAAGTTAGCATCATTGTAATTAGATATACAAACTATCTTAAATGATCTATAGAATTATTCCTTTTTATTGATATTGTGAAGAATGCTTAATAAAATTTGCTTTTGGATGTCAAAAATAATATATATTATTATTATTTAGTATTTCATGCCCTGATTCATTTATACTAGAAGATGGTAAATGTATAATTGATAAAATTACAGTATCTAGAGAGGTTAATAAAAAAAATGTGTCGTACTCCTTTATTTAGTGCAAATTGTGTCTAATAAAAAATTGCATTTATTGTTTTGAATACTAAAATGATGAATATTCCTTCAAGAGTACTTTATATAAAAATTTTGAAAGTTTTAATTTAGTTAACTAAATAATAAATGTCGGCTGCAAAAAAGGATTTTTATTGATTTTAAAATTGGAAAATGCTTAATATAATAATCAAAAATTTTAAGTTATTTAATATCATTTTATCAATTTAAACGGTATTTGTACTCTATCATCTTAAACTGATTTTAGCATTGCACTTGCAATGATAAATTGTGAGAAATATTACTCTAATTGTTTATAATGTGTCCTCATTCCTAAATCAAAGCTTCAATGGGTAATCTGTAACAAAGGATATTTTAGCTCTGTAATTCAAAGCAATTGTTAAGAAATTTTAGATTATTCATATTTTTAAGATATTTTTTATGTAATATAAGGAGATTTTTTTGAGGCAGAGAAATATGTTTAATTTATTTAAAGTTTTATGATGTTTGATATTACAATCCTAACAATTCAAACTAGATTCTCTATTTCTGATAAAATTCAGATTTGTCAAATTTACTCCAGACTGATTAACAAAATTATCTAAAATAAAATTATTAATCATTACCTTATAAGTAAGAGATAAATTATCCAAGACTAATAAATAATCATAAAAATCACTCATTATATTTGTATTTAAAACTACTGGTAAGGATAGATATTAATATCAAAAAATGTTTAGTATAATGCATTAATCGCTTCTAAATTTAAGGATATTTTTGATGGCTCTAAAAGGTTGAATTCTATAAAATATAAATACTCACTTAATCCATCAACTAATAACTGTTATATAGAACTATTTAGTAATTGTCAAATTGTACAATTAATCAGCATCAATTTTAATTATTATACATATGACCAACTCCAACCCATTACTTCTAAGAAATAGATCCTTTAAACTTTAACATTAATTCATAATATTATTCAATAATTTTTATCTATTTTTATCATCAAATAAATTTTTGAATTTAATCAGATGATTTTTATTCTTATCTCATTATTGTTTTTATTATTAAATATTTTCCCCAAGATACATATCTATCAAATCATATTAATAAAATTAATAGAAATTTTGTTAATTTAGAATTTTATTTTAAATATCTCTTAGTTATTAATTTATAATTGAAATTGCCTAAATTCCTAAATCAAGCTCATCTATTAGACCTAAAATAAGTTTAAATTAATAAAAAATTATTATTTAGCAGCTGTTAAAATCTTCAACATAAAAGCTATGAGAATTAAGTATAAATAATTTAAAAAAATTTACAAGTAAAATACTTGATATAAAATATTTAATCATTTGTTATTCTCCCTTTCTATTTGATTTATTTCAATTAGTACTACCAAACAGCATATTAAAGGAATGGCACATCCCAAAATAACATTTAAATTAAATTACTTAGATTTCTTGGTCTGATTCTTATTATTTTGAAGTTTATTATTATTAGTTTTCTTTAGATTTCTCAGTTATTCAACCATGTTTATAATTGAATTTTTTTAGAGTTATATGATACTATTTTTGAGATAAATTGGTGATGTAACAAATTTTTATTTAGCTGATTCAACCACTTCCCTAAATTTACTCTGTCTCAATGCTTTTACTCGAGAGAGAAAATTAAGACTTTCACTTTTAATTTGATCAAAATTGTAGATATCATCATACAGTCGTTATCTGTTAGAAAATTCAATCATGGTATTAGATTAATAATTCTTAATCCGCTCATTCTGTTAATTGAGCTTGTGATTCTTAACTTGGTTTCCAAATTAATGGTTTCTTTGTGAATTTTTTTAATTCATAATTTAATTATTTATCATGAGAAACATTTTTGAATGGATTTATAATTTTTTTTTATATATGGATATTTTTAATAATTCCTCAATTAAGAGAATAAAAATTATATTATTATATAATTTAATGAAAATTCTGAAATATTATTTAATACAATAATTTATCAACATAAAACTTTGAAAAATGATCAATATTAAATTTCTTTTTAATTGAGATCAAATTGAACAATCAAATTTCTTTTTTGTTGTTCTGTGCTAAGTTATTTATTTTAAAGTCTTAAATAAAATTATCTATGGTTAATAATTATTTTTATCTAATATTGAATTAAAAATGGAAGTAAATACATTTTTTTTCTTTAAATTTATTTAAAAGACAAAAACTAATGAAAATTTATAGAAAGAGATACATAAAATGAAATTGGATTATGAAGGAAGCTATTATTCTTTGTTAACAGCTATTATTTATATTTCTCTTATGATTGAAATATATTCGATTTTAAAGTGGTATTATTATAGTAATAAAAGGATAGCAGATAGTGACAGAGGGATTGTAATTGAATTTGAAATTATTTATAAAATTTAAATAATTAGAATAATAATAACAATATTGAAATAATAAAATAATAAGAGTATTTTTTTACAAAAATCATCTTAATTTAATAAATTAATAATCATACTAATTTAGAACATATTTTATGATTTGTTATCCTAGTTATAATTATTAACTTTTTCCAACATAATAATAAAATATTAAAAATGTTCTTATAATTATTCAACACCTTGAATTCTGGCGGAGAAAATTTGATATTTAAAAAAAAAAATATATTTATATACAATTTTTTTCTAAATTAAAAGATTCCATTTTTTACCTTAAAATTCAAAAAGACAGGATTATGTACCTATAGTTCACTTAAAGAAAAAAAAAAAATCATAATTACCTTTTTTATCAAGCTAAATTAAATATTCTTTACTATCGAAATCTTTGAATAATCAGGTTGATTAATAAAACAACCATCAATTATTAAATGATCCTTTAAAATCCATTTTTTGAAGCTAAGAAAAAGGGGTAAATATTTAATTACGGCTTCTCTTGAGCAGTTACTCTAATAAGACTGAATTTATATTTTAATGGTAAAAGTTATTTCTCATTCATTCGTAATAAAATTCAAAAGATATCAATATTAGAATCAATTATTACACATTAAAATTAATAAATAAATAGTTATTAGTGAAAATTATTATCAATTTTAAACAATATGGTGATTAGTTAATGAATAATTTTTTTTCAAATTAAAAGGTTAACTTAAAATATTATTGATCTTTAATGAGTTGTTAAATTCTTTCTGCTTTCAATGCTTTCTAAGAAATTAAGAAATGCTAGAAATATCAAAAAAAAAATAATAATTATTATTAGCAGAAATCCATATCATAAAAATTGCATTTATTTAGCTCTATGACAAGTTGTCAGGGAAAAGAATTTAATTTAACATATTATAATCATCTTAAATTTATAACAAAAAAATTAAAGTCTTGCAGTCTAAAAATGAAATTTTTCCTCAAGTTCTTAAATTTAAGAGACTTAAAATTTTTCTTAATCCTTTATAATTATTTTTTTAATAAAATTTTAATATGAAAAAGAGGTTGATGAAATTAAACTTTTAACTTAAATAAAGGTTTGGTACATGTTTTTAGTTTTTTAAAACAAATTTTTCATAATTATTAAAATGATTAGTTATAATTAATTCAGATAAATCCAATAAAAATTTATTTATTATAAATTAATTTTGAAATGTACATCTCACTCTATTTAAATACTTTTAAATTATTTATATAAATAAAGTTATTATATATATGCTTATGATGTACCCATATTCATATAAAATGCAGTATTTCATTTGTAAATTTTTAAGTTCACTTATCTAGGTCATAGGATTGCTAATATACAATTTAATATTGTTAGGAATGATTAAGTAACACTCATTCAAATCATTTAAATCAGAGAAAAAAAAATATTGAGTTTAATTTATTATTAATAGTGTCTTGGAAAGGGCACAGACTGACTTAATGATTTCCAAAGCACACCTTAGTTTCAGAGTTGTAAAATCATATGTGTCGTTGAAAATCCTCGAATCCCAATGTGAACAGGATCCAAGGCCAAGAGCAGGACCAATGTTCTATAAACGGAGAAGGGATGAAGGTTGAAAATTAGTATCTCATAACTCTTGGTTTTCTAATAGCTAATGGATCCCATCCATTTTTCTAAAACTTGAGAATGAGGAAGGACAACATGGAACGAATTCAGGAGAACATCTGGGAACCGGGCAATCCTTAAATACCGGAAGAACAAGAGCAAATATGATAACAGAACTTTTGACACCTGAAAGAAAAAAATAAAAAGGAAAACATATCTAGGCAGGGCTTGCCCACTTTGTCTTGGACCCTTTCCTTCAATTAGAGAGCCATTTCGGGGTCTTATTCAAGACAATGATAGGAGGCTAAGCCTGTGCTATTAGGTTGGAAAGAAGATCCTGATTTATTTATGTCACCTCCCTCTATCGTTAAATGAACGGGGAAATTACACCATTCATATTTATTTACTTATTTATGAATTATTAGCTCTAAAACAAGGAATACTTGTCTTTAATCTTAAATATAATTAAACAGTACTTTTCAAAGGAAAAAAATGCATACATATTGATTTTATTATTTATTATAGAATAGATAATGTTGTTTATCTAAAATTAGTTTAAATAACATAATTGAATAACATTCTTTATACTATCAAGTCTATACTCACAGATTTGATAAAAAGCTATGATAAAATCATTACTAAAAATATCAATACAAAGCAAAAATTGAAGAATTTAATAAAATCATAGAAATGTAGAATCAATTAAATTATAAGAAACTGAAGATCATTTATTTTTTAAGATAAAATCAAATTTCAGATAGACAAGAGTAAAAATTAAATTTTTATCTATTTAAATTTTCAATAGTTAACGAGGGTAAGTTTAAAGAAGTTTGATGAAATTTGAGGATTCAATAAAATAGTTTAATTAGGAAATACATTCATTTAATTGTTAAGATAAGATTATCGAAATTAATCCTATAACAATAATAAAGGTAATATGATATTAATTGTCAAAATATTAATTTAGCATAGCTTAGTTAAAAATCTAAACTGATTTTAAGAGGTTATTGAATGCTTAGACAAAGCTAATTGATTATACATTGAATAATAAGGGTAATTTAGTATTAAAATTATTTTAAAGGATTTGCATTATAATTCACTTAATTAATCAATAGTTTTAAGGAAATTGAATAGATTTTAAGAATCTTTTGAGTTTTATCACAAAGTTATTTAAATTAACTCTAAAATTTTATGGGATGGAATAACAAAGGTAATTAACATTCTAAAATTAGTATTTAGATTCAGCTTTATGAATTTATTATGTAAATTAGAAGTAAAAAATAATTTAATAAGAAGCTATTAAGATTTTAGACTAATCTGTTTAAATTAATTCTAAATATAATGGTAAAATAAATAAATAGTGATTTAGGCTTTGCACTAAGTATGTAAATCAACAACTTTATTAAAAGAATATTAGAAGATACTTTAGAGTCCTTTAATATAATCTGATAAATATTATAATTAAGAAAGAAATCTGAAGCAAAAAAACTTTATTTAAGTGTATTTCAATAAGAATTCGATAAGAAGGATTATATAAAGAAATAATTATTAAAATTAGAATGATTATAAATATTTAAAATCTAAATCTCATCAAAAACAAATAAAAATATTAAAAGTTTAAAAAGTTTTTCTTTCTATAAAACAATTCGCAAATGATAGAATTATGAAAATATGGTTATGGAAAAAAGTTTTAAAATAAAATATTAAGAAGTATATTCAATGGCAAAATAATGTAGCTATGGAATTATTGAAATTTGCTTTAACTTATGAAACCTGAGAGGCATCATTATATTTAGAATTTGGAAAATTTTTGATGCAGGGCAAAAAAAGATTATTTTATATTAATAGAATATAAAGAAACTGCTACAATTATTATTTTAATTATATGCTCCCTTTTTAAGAGATGTCATCAAATAGGATGATATCTAATCAAATAAGTTATATTCTCTTTTTAAACTCTATTATTAATCTCTCTGTTTCATAATTAAATTTCAAAAATCTAGTATTTGCTTCCTTCCCTAATAATTATGATAAATAGGTTGTAGATTGGTATTTTGAAGTCATAAAGAAATTATATCATAGATCTGTTTGAGGATAACCCTAATAACATCAAGTATTATCAAGAATTTTCGGTAAAATTGAAATATTAATGGAGTATTGTTTGAAGTAGGATGCATAAAGAATATCATAAGCTGATTCCCTTTCTGATATCAATAATCCTTTTTAACTCTACTGATTACAAACCTTCTTTATCAATAAATATGCTATTTAAATTCACAACCAACACAACTAATATGGCATTTAATTTTTGTTATTAAATCATTAACCTTTTCCATTTCATAAATTTAAATGTTAAATAATATTACTTGTATCCGATATTTTAAAGTTAGAATGATAGTTTTGATTTAGACAGAGTATTGTTTTATCACAAATTGAAAAATTTTCAAACTATATAAATGTTTGATATTAAAATGAAAAAATTGATTAAAAATTATATTGCATTAATCATTTATCCATTAATATGAAAATATATATTTGGTTATTATGCTTTGAAATAATAATTTAAAGTAATGAGAGAACTTTTCTCAATTTCAGCTGTAGGTTTATTCTAACTTATATTTAAGAATTTAGATAGCGCGTATATGTTACGTAATATGTTTTATTTTTAGCCGAATTGTATAATCTTTTAATAGAATTCTGATGGTAATATTGTTTTAAATTTGATAATATTTCAAATAATTTTTAAAGATTAATGTAATAATATTCAATAATATTTTAAAATTTATTCTGCAAATCAGTTTTTTGTAAATCAATATAGGATAAAATTGAGTTCACTGTGATTAATTTTTTGATCTATCAAAATGATAATATGCAATACTTTCTGAAAAGTATGAAAAAAATGTAATAAAGTTATTTGGTAATATATATTAAATCATAAAATAATAATAATGAATAAGAAATATTAATATATATCATTCCTCACAAAAAAATATTCATTAAAAACTAAAATTAGGTTTACTGTTATTCATAATTATTAGAATATGAAGAATTTAGCCAATAATGAAATACATAATTAAAATTTAATCATTTCTACATTGCTTATTCTTCATCTTGTTCCTCTTCTATTTTATGTATATAATTAATTGCCTCAGAAGCACAACCCTTATCTACTAAATTATTTTTAAATGTTTTCGCTGTATTCTAAAAATCTGAAGATTTAACAAACTTTTCAGAATTCATGACTAAAGATGGTTTGATATTATTAAATTTTGGAGAATTTATCTCATTATTCTAATCAAAATCTTGGGTTTAATATTTTTTGATATTTTTTTGAGTTTGGGGATGCTAAGTTGAATAAGAATGTTTTTATTAATATCCAAATGATTTAATAATTGAAATCGCAGGTATGCTTAACTATTTAGTATTTTCATTTTCAACAATTTCTTCTTCAAAATTTTATTAAAAATCATTAATTATTTTGTTATTGAAATTTTAAGCTTGAAATTTAGGAATCTATTATGAAAAATGAGATTATGAGAATAGAGGATTTTAAGCTTAGTATTATAATTAGAAATATGGATGCTATAAAGCATCTTTAGCACAAATTCTTTCTTATGGATTTACTTTTAGTAATTTTGATATTAAATCTATAGCTTCTGGTGGCGTTTGATATATGTTTAGTGCATCTAATACAATGTCACATTTTTAATTTAGTTTCATAATTACAGGGTAATCATTTCCAGGAAAGAGTTCATTTCCTGTACATCTTCAAATAATTAAATTGAATACAGTTTATAAAAAATGCAGCCTACACTAAATTCATCACAAAGAACTGAATATTTTTATGATAAATCTTCTAAATTAGCAATTTCTGGTGCAACATATCCAGGGGTACCACATCTAGGGAAATGATAGACATCTAAATTTTATAGAGTGGCTAAACCAAAATCAACTATTTTTAGAGATTATAGTTAATTATGTTATTTAAACATAATATTTTCTGGCTTCAAATCCCTATGCATAATTCCCTGAGAATGCATATAATCAATAGCTTAGAGTATTAACTTCAATTTAAAACACTATTACCTTCATTATTTATTATATTATTTCTTATTCAAAAATTGATTATTTTTAAATAAGTAGTAATTCATGCAAACTTTTTCCTTCCAAATATTCTAGAATTAAATAAAATGTGTTTTCTCCTTCATAAAGATCAATTAATTGTATAATATTATCATGTTTGAGCTTTTACATTAATTAAATTTCATTGAACTAAGCATCCTTTTAATTAAATATATATTAATTACATATCTTCCATCTTTCTATAAAATTTTCTTGTCAACACATTTAGATGCAAATTGAGATTAATCATCTTTTTTAGTCACTAAATAAACCTGAAATAAATGAAAACAATACTTTAGAAGTAACTCCTATTCCTAATAGAGACTTGGAAGTATAGAAATCGTTTATATCTTTTTACATAATTTTACATTGTATTAAATCTTTAAGTTTTTACAATTCCTTAGTTGTGGCAGAAAAATATTTTATTTTATCCTTGTAAAGGAATCCAAACTATTCAAGAATTGGAGTTTTGGACTTTGTTATCCAATAAATCTTAGATGTTAAGCTTAGTTATACTATATACTTAGGGTTTTGTTATTTTGGATTCTATGAAAATTTTTAATAATTACGCTTGTAAGAATTAAAGTTTGAGGAAATAAGTATAAATTGTATTTAGAATCAATAACTAAATGTTTTCGCTAGCATTAAAAGGTTAGGAGAGCTTCATCATAATTTATTTGCTGCATTTTTATTTAATAAATATATATTCAATGACACGTAAATAACAATCAATTTACATCTTTGATTTTTTCTTAATCTGGGCAATTTTAAAGCATTGGAAAATTTTAGACAAAAATTGTTTCTTTTAAGTTTAAAAACAGAAATAAATCATTTTATTATTAGCATCATATATTTCAAAATTTCCTTTTAATTTATGAGTAGATACTTTAAAAACAATTTTATATTCGTTATATCAAAGTTCTGAGTTAAATAATATAGTCCTAATAATCAAGTTAATAATTAACATATATTTAATATAATTTAATCATAATTCATAAAAAGTTTAACTCTTTAAGAAAGATGATCTGTGATTACAGAAGTTTTTGCAACCTTTCCAAATAAATAGTTTTTATTTATTTCATAGTTCAAGAATAAAATAATCTATAAAATCAAAAAATTGTGTTTTTTTAAAACCAATTTGATGATTACTAAAATTTATCTAATGAATCTTTATCAGTCATTTTGAGTTAAATTTGTTAAACAAAATTAATTTTCTTCATTTGATCAAAGTAATGAATGAATGAATGTTTTAAGGATTATAAAATAAATTGTAATTATTCATTATATATAAAAAAATTTATAAATATTTTTCAATAAAATCTCTATAATTAATATCATTTTTAAATATTTTTTGCCCCTTTCGATTGAAACAGGGGTTCAAGTTATTCATTTTTTAAATTTAAGATTATGGAATTATTATTCAATATAGCTTCATCCACTTCTAATTTACAAGAATAAGGATAAGAATACTGATATTAAAATAATGATTTTTAAAGAGAGAAAAAATGAAGTCGAATAGTTTTGTCTTAACTACCTGATGCCAGTATTTTGCCATCAGGAGAATAAGCAATAGATGTAATATTACCAATATGACCATCAATTTTTTATAATAGTATTCCCGCTTTGTAATCCCATAGCATTATAGTTCGATCAAGACTAACTGAAGCAAGAGTTTAACTATTTTAAGAAAAAGCAATTTAGTTTATTTAATTAGAATGGTTGCCAATTTTTCTAACTTGTTTACATGATTTATAATCCCATAAAATAATTGAGCAATCTGAACTACAAGAAGCTAAATGAATACCATCTATTGAAAATACAACACAATTGACATTGCTAAAATGACCCTATAGATTTCCAATTTATTTTTTTTATTTATAATCCCATATCAATATTGTTTTATCCTTACTTCCAGAAGCTAAAATAATTCCATTTGGAGAAAAGGCCACTGTAAATACAAAACTTGAATGACCTTCTAATTTTGCAATGATTCTTTTTGTCTTATAATCCCAAATTATAATAGTTTTATCATAACTACCAGATGCTAATGCATAACCATTAGATGAAAATGCTAATGATGTTATCAAATCAGAATGACTACCAATGCTCCTTATTTTAATTCCAGTTCTAATATCCCACAATATTATTGTTTTATCATAACTTCCTGATGCTATGTGTAGACCATCAATTGAGAAAGCAATAGATGTTACAACACCTGAATGACCATCTAATTTTTTAATAATCTATCCTGTCTAAGTATTCCACATTATAATTGTTTTATCAGAACTTGCAGATGCTAGTATCAATCCATCCAGAGAAAATTAAATTGCATTAATACCTTTTAAATGTCCATCCACATTCTCTATTTATAGACATGATTAACAATCCCATAAAATTATTGTATTATCTCGACTACATGAAGCAAGAGTCGATCCATCTATTGAAAATGCAACTGAAAAAATTACATCAGAATGACCTTCTAATAAACCTATTTATTTTGCAGATTTAAAATCCCATAATATAGCTGTTTTATCACTACTAACAGAAGCTAGTAATAATCCATCTTATGATAATGCAATTGATTCAATTGCATTAGAATGACCCTCTAATTTTCTTATAATTTTTCCATTCTTATAATCCCATATAATAATTAACATATCCCAACTACCTGAAACAAGTGAATGACCATCCATAGCAAAAACTATTGTGGTAATGTTATCAGAATGACCATCTAAACTTCTGATTTTATTGCCTGATTCATGTTCCCATAATATAATTGATTTATCTGTACTACCAGAAGCTATAATATTATCTTTTATAGAGAATGCTATTGAATTGACACAACATTAATGAGCTTTTATAAAACTTTTTTACTGTTTTGATTAATAATCCCATATTAAAATTGTACCATCTTCACTACATGATGCAAAAGTATTTCCTTCATTTGAAAATGAAATCTATTTCACACCACTTAAATGTCCATCTAATTCTATAAGTAATACTCCCTCTTTATATTTCCATAATAAAATTAAAAAGTCCTCACTACCAGAAGCCAGAATAATATTATCTTTTGCAAAACATACCGAATTTACTCTACTCTAATGACCTTCAAGTTTATAAATTTATTTTCCTGTTTTATAATTCCAAATATTGACTAATGTATCATTACCACATGAAGCCAAAGTAGTACCATCAAAAGAAAATGCTATTGAATTTATATTTCCGATATGTCCCCTCATAATAGGTTTTTCATACAATATTGTATTTTACCATTTAATATTTTATAAATTTGAATTGATAAAATTACTAATACAACGATTGATGTTGATATTTTAAAATTATGAATTCTGTAAGTTGCTTCCATAAAAATTTGTTCCATACAAACTCACATATTCTAATTTAATGTTTTATAGATCCTAAAATTAAAAATTTTTGTTAAACCAATTTAAAAGTTATGTACAATTAGATGCTGCTCTGATATAATTTGGAAATTTTGCAGTAAGCTTTATAACAAATAATAACTTATTTTCTATCATCTCAATCTCTCTAATTTACTCTACCACAAAACTTCGAACACCCATATATTGTTCTTAATACAAAAATAAATCTCTGAAACCTTCATTAATATCAAATATCCATTAACATTTAATCATAACTTTTTCTTTCGATAAATTTTCCATTTAATTATTATTTTACAATAAATCCTCTAGTTTGATATCAACCTATATTTTTTTTAATAACCCTAGAATAAATTTAGCTACATAAAATTCTTGAATTGATTTATGTGTAAAAGAATAGTTATTCCCTATTTTTATAAGTAAAGCAGCTCTTCTTATTAGATTACAATATTCTTCATCTCCTTCAAAATATTAATCATACCAATACTCATTATTATTACCTATCCATTTACTCTTTAATTTCAATTATCCTTTAACACGGTTTTAAATGGTTGTTGTTTAATGAATTGACATATCAAGGGCAAGGGCTTCTGAGTATTTCATTAAATCAAATTTAAAGCATTCAGAATCCTTTATTTTTCCTTAATGTCTAAGTTTTTATATTTATTTTTCATTATATTATTCAATAAATAAATTGTAAAAATCATAGACTGTAATTGTTTTGATTAGGAAGGCCTATACTATAGTTTAAATATCTTCATTAATTGAAAAAGTGAATAATTGATTATTAATATTAATAGTTATATCGTCAATTTATTCAATCTAATTAATTATAGAATATGATTTGAAGAAATTTTACGATTATAATTATTCTAAAATAGATTTCACTTCAAATTAAAAATCATCATTTTATTACTTAATTAAATCTGAATTAATACCTTCAATATTCTTATGTTATTAAATTAACCTTTCAGAAACCTTTTTAGCAGTTTTTAATTTAATATAATTTTAAGAGAATTATTCTTAAGTTTCCTCCAAATCTATATTTGAATAAGGAAGCACATGAACAAACAATTCAATTAGAAAAGGAGTCTCTAAGAAAGTATATAAATTAGAATTTAATAATTATTTTTGATATTTTGAAGCACTCCAAAAGTTTTACATATCATTCTCAAAAGTTATGAGTTACTTTTGATTAATATATTTAAAAGGTTCAAATTATTCAAATTTTTTCAAGATTTCTGCTATACAGCTTCTGGATAATAAATTATCATTATTTGAATTCGTAGTATCTTTTTGAATGATTGGATATAGCTCAGTCCAAAAAGATGAAAATTGTTGAACTTCAAATTAAGCATGTTTTAATTACATCAAATACTCAAAAATACTAAAAATATATGTCTTAAGATTTAGTATACTATACAATGTTAAATATTCTTATGTTTAGATAATATCAAATTTCATAAGTTCTATTTCTATCATAGAATTTATTTTCTCTCCATAAAACCAGGTTTAATAACTTGATGCTGTTAATATCTCTGTTCTGGTTGTTATTATAATTTTCAAATTTTAACCTAAATTATTTTCATAAATCTTAAATTATTCCTTTAATCTATTAGTTTAATATAAATTTTATTAGATGAAATCAAAATGCATCTCATCATAACTGTCTAAGATTAAAACAACATTTATTTTTTTTTCATTTATTAAATCTTTAAATTCTCTTAACTATGTCTTATCAAAATTATAATTATCAGATTCTAAAGCTTCTTCTAAGAGATTATATTTTGGATTTTAAATTGTTGGTAAGGCAATAAATATAGGAATCCATTTCTATTTAAATTCATTTTAATTTTCCCACAAAAATTACTCTATCTTTTAAGCTGCTGTACTTTTGCCAGCTCCTGCTTTACCTTTAATTAACATTACATCTTTCTAATTATAACTCTGATTTATCTAATCATTTTAAATTACATCAATCTCTTAATCTATATCTTCAATTATCTTATCATCCTAATAATTCTATAAAAATTTATTTAATTCCCCTTAAAAATCGTTTGCTTTCGTTTTCATTAACCAACTAACAACTTTTTAATTATTTGTTTCAACTTTTTATCCATTTTTTGTATCGTTTATTTCAACTTTTAGCTCTACATAGATAGTTTTCATCTCTGTAATTTATTTTTATTTTAATACTACTTAACTTCTTATCTAAAAAAGCTCATTAACACTTTTCCCTCTTAATCTTTTAACATCTATAGCAATATCATCTATAACAGTTTGTAGTTAATCAATTTTTTATTTTAATTAAATTAACATTTTCCTATTTTCTTTTATTAATTCTAGATTAATATCTAATTTCTAAGACATCTCAGTAATTTTATCCAAAAATTCTTCAAATTCTTAATAATTATTTGTCAGTTTTATTTATAGCTATTACTTACTGGATTTATCCTCTTCAAATCGAATTTTATATTCTAATTAACTAAGTACTTCTAATTTATTTTTCATTTCTTATTTCAAATCATTTGTAAATTATCCTAAATCTTAATTAAATAACTTTTTTTATAAATCTATTAATTCTTAACTTTGTAGTGTTTATTTTACTTTTTAATTTTTTTCTACAATCCACATCTATTTAATCAATTACTAACAAAATTATATTATCAAACTTTCTTAAACAGAATTTTATATTGTTAAAAGTTAAAAGCATAAACATTCTCTTACTTTGCAATCACTGTCATCATCTTTTTATGAATTTGAAGTAGATTATAATTTCTTAAATATATCAACTATGTAAATATAAGTTTCATCTTATTCATTTTTTTAAATCTCTTGAAATTCATAATTTTATGTATAATTAGTTAACTAATTAAAACAATCGAAAATTATATTATATTAAATTTAATCAATTTAATCTAAGTATTCACTATCTATTAAAGCTAATTTATTATTTTTTCTTATTATCATTAATGATTCTAATTGCATAGAAATTTATTTAATAGATTTTATAATATTAAGATTTGTTGTTGTTGAGATTTCTTTTAATTAATTTTAATCTATGCTAGAATTTAAAATTACTAAATTAGTATGGTGAATTGAACTTTAAAAATCATTCAATTATGAAATTAAATTTTGCAAACTTTATGTCAATTATAAAAACTAATCTATCTAAATTTATCTAGCTTCAGAATTTCTCTATTATAATGTATTAATTTATAAATTTTATAAGTAATATCTATCTAATTTTTGTACTTCGAGATCTATATTACAATAAATTTATTCAATACTATTCTGAACTTCTTATTACTATTGAACACCTTTAAATGACAATTCAATTAAAATAGCAGATAAATTCGTCATATTCATTAAAATATTTACTTTAATTTGGTTATCAAAATTTAAGGCCCCTATTATTCTTTAGTTCTTGGCAATTAAATTTACAAGTTATTTGAAATTAGATTCATTTTTTTAATGATTATATTTTATCATCTAATAAAGTTAATTTCTTTGTTCTTTAATAATGACATTAAGAATTTCTGTAACATTTTCAATTTCATGTTTATCTTATTTATTATTACAATCATCTTTGTAAACAGAATTAGAAATATTGATTTGCACTTTTAAATTTTAGATCAATTTTTATACAAGTATAAGATATATTAGAATCTGTTAGCAATTTATGCTATTTTCCTAAATATTTTCAGTTACATTTAATGTGAACATATCTTCTTAAAAATTGAGTTAGAATAAATTTTAGATGAATTCGATTAATAAAAAAGAAAAATTGAAATTATCAAACTCATAGATGAAATTTCTAAATTTATCCTTTTCAATAATATCTGAAATTTATAAATCTTTATCTGTAGATATTATTATATCATATTCATCTTAAAATTTAGCCATTTTTTCGTTTAAAATTTTTAAGCAGCCAATTAAACTCAGGAACGATTCATTTATTGTTAAATTTTAAAAAGGATTTAATATATTCAACAGTTAGGATTAATTATTTAGAGTTTTTTCAAAAGATTTAACAACAATTTAAAATTCTTTTAATTATTAAGGCAGAATTAAAAGACATTTGAGAAAATTTTAATTATATTGTAACGTAATATCTTCAATTATAGATTTAATCAAAACTAATTTTTATTTCTTAGTAGTTTATTAAATTTAATTAACACTTAATATTATTCTTTATTACGATAATATTAGAAAAAAGTTTATTTCATTTATCAAATAAAAAGATTCTAAAATTGTATTCTAAATATTTTAGCATTTCTTTAATAAGTCATTTTTGTAAATGAGTTATAAATTATCTTTTTAATTTTATTCTTATTTTAAATTTAATAAAGATTCTGTTATTGATTAAATAATTTAATTTAGTTTTAATTTAGATTTTTATTATTCTTCTAAAAATAATGAAAGTAATTATATAAATTCAAAAGAGTCTTGTTGTTGATTCATATTTTTAGTTTCTGAATTTGATTTATATGTTAAATATGAATTCCATAATTTTAATTATGATTAGGTTTACTAAGTAATTAAGTGAGTTTAGAATTCTCTTAATTCATTAATTCCATAATTGTAGAGATCGATATCCAAATCATTAAATTATTAATAGTCTCTTTTATTGTTTTTAAAAATAACTAATTTACCAATGTTTTAATCATAACTTAAAGATTTTATTAATTACATATCAATAAGTTTTTTCCAATTTTCCCTTTTTTCAAGAATGTTTAAATTTGAAAATATTATATCTCTTTATAAAAGGGGTCGATAAATTAATATATCTGAAATCATTTTGATCCAGCAATAATGTACTAACCAATCGTTGGAATTTTCAATATAGTTATTATATACTTCCAACAATTAATTTTCTATATTTAATACAGAATAATGCTTTTTTAATTAAGTAATTACACTCCATTTTAAAGATTCAAAATAGAAATAAATATTGTATTTTTCGATAGGTCTAGCAAATTTATTTTTGATTTTATTAAATAAAAACTTACCTCCATTGATTATTGTCGCAAATAATCCTTCACTAGGTTATAAAGAAATTAGAGACATTAATATTTCAAATGCTACTGAGTTCAAAATCTCTTAACCTTATTCACAATCATTTGGTAATTAGTCAATTACTATTTTAATCATTAATAATTCAAACTCAAATCCTGTATTCCAAACTTACGATTGATCTTATTCTAAGATTGATTCAATTTCTTCAATATATTTTTCTAAATTTAATATGTATTCTTTCTTTAATTTAAATGGCTTTTTTTTTATAAAAAAAGAATATAAGACTCTCAAAAATGTATTACAAATAGAAAGTATATATAATCCTAAATTACCAGATATTCTTAAATAAGTTGGTGCTTGTTTTAATATTTTATCTAAAGAAACTGTAATTAAATCAAAGTATTGATTAGCTAATTTATCATTCTAACACATATGATTAAATTATTCTTAGTTATACAGAAACCATAATATTCCATTCATTATTTCAAATGTTTATTATTCTTATTTCACATTAAGTGCTTTTTCGTTTATCAGATTTGTAAACTTTATCAACTAATTCATAAATCCTATAGGCATTCCATTTTATTGATTCTTTTTTGCATCTATCTAATAAATATCATGGATTATAGAATTATTAATGCATCCACCTCCTCTTAATAGTTAAAATCGTCTCTCAAAGAGTTAATGTTTTTATTTTTGTTCAAATTATCTTGATTTCATAATATTCTATATTGTTTTTTTTTATATCTCAAATTAATTATAATCCAACCATAGTGCGCATTTAGAAAAAATTATTTATTTAAAATTTATTACTTCTATTAATTTGATAAAAATGAAAAAAATACTTATCATTAAATTTAAAAAAAAGATCAAAGAGTAAGGTTTTTAAAAAATATTTTAATCAAATTTATAGTTTTATTCTAATTTTTGTTATTATCAGTTAATCTATGTATATTTACTTTATTTATTATTATGCTGTTTAGAATATTTACCTCCAAGAATGACAATCATGTATAAAAATATTTTATATTTATCATTAATTAAAGTTTGTAAATAAAATGAAAAAGGATTTAAACTTCTTAAAAGATAAGAAAAGTAAGGATTACTTATAAAATATTTAGAGAAAGTCAAATTGAAGCCATCAATTCCCGAGGAGATTAAAAAAATCATTTTTATAAAATTCTTATTATTTTTTTTGGAAATACAGCAAATTATAAAGTATACTAATTAAATTATTATCAACCAAAAATTATAAGGATTGTATGAAGAGGACTGAAAGATATAAGCAAAATGGAATAATTTTGATGAATTTCAGCAAATTTGAACTATTTGATAATTATTTTGATAAATTTTTTTATGAAATGGTTATGTATGTCCAAAAAAAGGAATGGTTGATAAAATTATTAATTTTTATTTATGAGGAATACATAAAGAAATTTAAACAATTTATTGCTTCATTAATTCAACAGCTATATGAAAAATCTATTTCATATAGTTTATTTTTTTATGTAATTTTATTAATATAATGTTAATTTTTTTATTCTCCCTCATTTTATTTATAAATACACTTTTAGATCTACTCTTATTTTCCCTTTAACTATTATTTATTTTTTTATTTTTTTATTGATATTTTAAAATAATTCTTTAAAAGTTTATTACAAATGATTTTTATAAATGGAATTAATTTTTAAATTAGTTAGACATAAAGAAGTAATTGATTAATTGACTCAAGATTGATTTTTTTTTGATGAAGTTGAAAATAAACACATCTTTGTTGAATTCATTCATTTTTTTGAACTATATGAGGTAAATTAGATAATAAGCTTTTATCAAAATCAATTATTTAATTAAATTATATATTTCTTTGGCTAATATATCTACTTTAAATAAAAACTAATAAAATTTAGTATACTCTTTTTTTTTTTATAAAATATATTCATACTATGGTGACTGAAAATTGATTAATTTAAAAATAATTTTCTTAAATGTTATTAGAAATAAAAACTTAAATTAATTGGTATTCCTCGTTTTTTGAGAAAAAAGAAAGAAATTTTAGGAAGAATATCTAAAAATCGTTAAAATACTTACTTTCTAGTTTATGAAGTGAAACTTTCTTTCGCTTTTTTTACTCCTCTGAAGAGGATTTTAATTCATCTAAAATATATAGAATAATAATAAATACCTTTAAAATCTTCTTCTTTCTGACATTGACCTTGAATAATTATTGAATTATTTTTGAACTCGTTGATTAAATAGTTGATATCATCCATTTATATATCAAATTCTTTGAAAAGACATTATTTTAATTAGAAACCATGATTAAGACCTTTATTTGCTGCTTCATCTTTTAAAACATTAATAAATATAATTTCTTCTTTTGTATCGATATTATAATTTTCTAATACCTGAACATATTCTTCCAAAGTTTGTATTAAGCATTGATAAAAAGAGGGGGTTAAATTAATTTTAGCTTATTCATTTGGAATTGCTGAATACATTTCCAAAAAATCTGTTTACTTGATGACTAACCTAATGATTTATTATAAAATAACTTAATTTTCAGTTGTAATTTATTTACATAAAAAGATTATAAGTCTTTCTTGAGGCCCAATAAAATTAGTTTTAATGTTTTCTGAATCAATATCATTCTTAAACTCTTGTATTTATTTTTCATTAATTGGTTTATAACTCATAAATTTAACACTGTTCGTGGATATTTGAATCAATGAGTTATCCAATTATTATTAAGTCCCCATTATTTAAGGATTTAAAATTGAACCTTTATCTTTGTGTATTTGAAAGCATACACCAAAATAAATCTCCAAAGCTTTTTCAAAAGTATATAAGGATTAAGCTGAAGAATTGATATAGATCTTAATTATGCAACTCATTCTTTCAAGATTCTCATTTTGTTATCTAAACTTACTGTCAAACCAAACAAATAATAATTGAGCAATCCAAACATTAGGCTTTTATAATTTATTATTAATAAGTAAATTGCCAAAACCTTTAATTGCTGTTAATTAAACGATGGAATCATGCTTAAAAACATAATTCATTATTATTTACATAATCTTCTATTTTTCATACTATTCTGAATCATATACCCAAACTAGATCTTCATGATAGACTAAAAAGGAGTCCAATATACTTCTTAATGCTATAATTACAATAACAGGATCATATTATGACAATTCATATGGATTTTATAAAAATTTAGCAAATTTAGGAATAATACTACCATCAATGTTCATTCCAAATAAAGGAATATAGCCCAAACATCTATAAGATAGTCTTTTAACTAAGCAATTTTCAAAAGGTGTATAGTTTTTATTCATTTAGACAATAATATTCTTTAATTTAATGAATGTACGATCTTCAACTTTATCGAAATTTAATTAATTTATCAAAGCATCTAACAAGTATAAACTATGCAAATCAATTTATTAATTGAATTCCTTCAGTTAATCTAATTCACTGAATATTTATAATAAAGATTAGTCCAATTCCTTCAATAATAATTCATTCAACTCTAGAGTTTTATGATCATAGTTCTATTCTTTTATAAGTTATAGTATTTCATTTCTAATTTTGTCTCTTTAATCTCCTTTTTCTTTTATTTTCTTATCCAAATTTTATATCTTTTCCATAACATTTCTTTTCTATAATTTTTCAAAAACATTAAAAACAAGGTCAATTAAATGATTCTATGATTAAACTAATAATCTAATGACTTTCATAGCGGGTATCAATAATTCATACCAACTTTTAACTAATAAAATTTAGTTTGAGTGTTAGGCAAACCATTAAAATTCAATTTCCTAATTAGTTTTGAATTCATAAATATCATTATATTTCTAACTTTATATTTTTGGACATTCCAACTATTTGTATTCACCAATAAACTCAACCAATTAATCTAATAAAACATTTTATTCTTTTTTGTTCTCTGTTGTCTATAACTATAATGCAGCTATTTAAAATAATTCATTGTATTATAGTAAATCTAAATCTTAATTTAATATTTATGCTATCATTTACCAACTGGGATAATTCTATTCTATTATTTAATTCATTTACGACATTAATTAAATTTATTCCTAAGAATTATTATTCATTTTACAGACAACTTTTAAAAATGTCATCTCAGCTCCACTTGTCTTATGACTTAGATTCTTTAATGTATCCTGGAAGTATATTAGTAAGTTTTCTTGATGAGATGATTCTATTAATATTTTTAAGACATCCTGAATTGTACAATATAATTAAGGGAATATTAATGTTTTTTCGATTTCAAATAAATTTACAAAGTTTTTTATTACTTATTCTATGGACTTATTCTGTTTTTTCTTTTCATTCTTTATCATCAATTATTCAAATGAATGTTAAATGTAGATTTGACATTATTCTATAACTTTTTTATTATTACCTCTTAGACCATCATAAATCACTTAATATCTATCCAAAATATTTAGTTATTAAATATTTAGATTATTTTTCATAAGTTTTGTAAAAACTTGTAATCTTATGTTCACATCTGTATCTCTAAGTCTGAGCAACATATACTACAATGTGAATTCATTTACTTCAGTATTAATTAAAGCATCAAGCCTTAATTCCTTTTTCTCCTCTTCTAAAATAGTCTTTATCATTTATATTTCTAAAGCCTGTGTTGCTTATTTCAATTATTTTGATTTTCCTTCTTCCCAAATAATATTTTATAAATATGATCCAAGTTTTATTGCCAATCCTTTTTAAGTTCTTCCAACATCTTTTTTTCCTTTCTTTAAAAACAAACCCACTGTGATATTCAATAATTCATAAGATATCTTGTCATCAAATAACTTATTAAATAAATTTACTGGAATGTTATGTAAAATCTTGAATAGATGTCTTCCACATAATATTCTTGTATAATAATTTTGAGAATCAACTCCTTCTGCAAATAATCTTATCATATAAAGAATAAACCTATATTATTAATATTTTTTATACTTTCTGAGACCTCCAATCTACTTAT
>CAJJDN010000055.1:152343-244032 GCA_905182985.1 Paramecium sonneborni
TAAATTATCTAACTAAAGATTACCTCTTTTATGTAATTTTGGAAAATTATGCTTAAATGGATATTTGTTTATAAATATTTTATTTGATTAGTTAAAATTAACTATTTTTTATATATTCTGCTAAAACTGGTTCATCTTATTGCTTCTGGATAAATGGCTTTAAAATAACTCTCTACAAAAATAATTTTGGTACATTACATATAACATTTTCTTAAATGTGAGAATCAATAAATTCTTTTAAAAGAATTTAATTAAACAAAAATTGTTTCTTTAATTAATGAAGTTTAAATTACCAAAAAAAGAGTTGATTTTAAATTTATAACGAATCCATTTTTTACAGAAAGATAATTTTTTTTAAGTTTAAATTTTCAGTATTGAAATTAAACTAAATTGCTTTAAACTGTTTTTAATGGTTTTAGAGTGATATAAATTTAATTATTCGGAATAGATAATAAAAAATTAAACAATTATATGTAAAATAAATATAAAATGTTTAATTAAATAAATGTTATATTTAATATATTTCTATACACTATAAATTATATTTATTGAATGGAATTTTCGTTTATTATCATCATTTCTTAATTTTTCTAAATGCTTTTAACAAAGTTTGTAATGTACTTAGATGCATATTTGATTTATAAAGAATTTAAAAAGATTAATTAAAGAAACAATTTTTGTTTAATTAAATTCTTTTAAAAGAATTTATTGATTCTCACATTTAAGAAAATGTTATATGTAATGTACCAAAATTATTTTTGTAGAGAGTTATTTTAAAGCCATTTATCCAGAAGCAATAAGATGAACCAGTTTTAGCAGAATATATAAAAAATAGTTAATTTTAACTAATCAAATAAAATATTTATAAACAAATATCCATTTAAGCATAATTTTCCAAAATTACATAAAAGAGGTAATCTTTAGTTAGATAATTTAGCAATCTGAAATATATGATATGAATAAATATTAATATAATTAGAAACATTTATTTTAATTGAAATCTTTTTATGATAAGTAGAAATTAAATATGATGAAATTTATGATTTTAGTGTTATACACTCTCATCGTTGTTATTGATTCTTGCTCTAAAATAGTGAGTAAAAAATTTTATATCACTTCAACTGTCAATGAAGTGATTAAAATTCCACTAAAGTAGCTCTTTATTGACACAAATTTTGATTCCATAACTATAACCCCTAAAACAAATGAGATTTAAGTTGCTGGTCCTTTATAATTGTTGGAATAGTTTGATATTGATGGATTGTCAAATACTTAAACAATATCCTTCAAAATGTAAAAATCCACAAAAAGTCGAAATCCAATCCATATGATGACAATCTTACGTAAGAGTGAAGAATAGTATTATTTTGGATTAAATTCTAATCTATACTCTACTATACCCCTAATTGAAGTGATACAACCAACTTTTCAAAAGGAAAAATAGTGTTTTGACATTGCCTAGATAGATATTTTAATAATTACAGAATGTAATGATGAATAAGAAGATTTTTTCAGTATTTACTCTATTGCAACTGGCTTATTTACCTATCTACCTATAAGTAAGTTTAACTAAGGCCTTCGAAAATTAGACTTAATTGACAATTACCTTTTCAGAGGAACAGAGGATAAATTAGAAGTTTACTCATAATAAGATGGATTAATTTAACATCTAAGTACTCTTGATTCACAAAAAATGTAATAATTGCTACAGAAAGAATCCTTTTAATTACAAATAATTAATTTTTAGACACATACTGATATGTAAGTAAGTTTGTTAAATAAATCAGGTGAGATAATTTTAATTAAATTTAATAATAATTTATGGGAATTAATTTCCTACATTCAAACCTAAATATCTGATGGATATGGCTACGATTACGATATATATACAAATGCCTATGTGATCTATTCACAAACAGAACTTTATTTTAAATCTTAAAATAATTAGCAATTTACAATACCTTTAACTCTAAATTCTTAATCACAAGTGTATTTATAAAAGGACTGGATTATTTTATTCGAGGATCAAAGCATAATACTTTATTCATAAAAATTAGAAAAAATTTACACCTATCAATTAGAGGATTCATAGTTTTATATTTCAACCAATCCATATTAAAATGGATTCTTATTGATAAGCAATACATAATTTAAGCATTTTGTGATTAATAATGAATAATCATTATAATTTTCTTCACTCAATATTCCTATTATGGATGATTATTCTAGTGTAATTGTAAGTTAGAATTCCACTTGTAAAGTAAAAGTATTTTATAAAGTTGTAGAAATTCAATCTAAAAACATATTTTATTAGTAAGAATCTTCTGGATTAATCTCTGATAGCATTAATTTAGATGATCCTTAAGTTAAATTTCTACCTGTATTTTAGGGATCAAATCTATAATATCATTTTTAACCTAATAACATTATTGATCTAAATGTTGAAAAGTTAAAGCATTTTAAAATAGATGAAGTTTTAGAAACTTAGGAGATAATTTATAGGAAAATATTTTCACAAATTAATTCATCTCTTGTCTAATTGATATAATAAGAAAAAAATTTATAATTGAGTGGATACATTTGTTAATAAAATAATGATACTAATCTAACTTGTTAAAGGAATTTCAAAAGTAAAGCATTTTAAAAATTAACGAATTCTGAAAACGAAATTTGGTGGATCAATAAAGACTCTTTATTCCTAGCCATCTAAAAATTCTATTCTGTTATAATTTATTGCATTTAATCTGAAGCATAATAATTTGAAGAACTAATAGAATTAACCTAAGATGAGAAAGTTTAAAAAATTGTTACTGATGGACTTCACTTATTTATATAGACAGAGAAATCTATTCTAATTTATAAGATAAGCAGATAAAATAAAGCAAAATATATCACTAAAATTTAGGAAGTAGGATAAATTTATTCCTCGACTGCTCAAAATGATTTACTTTTTGTTGAAACTGATGATACTCTTTATATATATTCAATAGAATATGAAAAAATCACTTTAATATGGTTTACTGAGATTAGAAATGATTTTGTTGAGAGAAATTTACTTATTTCTTCAACTCATTTTGTTAGATTCATTCGAATGAAAAATGAAGAATTTTATAGTGCTGATGTATATAATATAGAAAACTTAAATAACATTTACTTTGAGAAGAAATTAGATTTGGATGGTCAATATAAATTTGATTTATCTTCAATATAAATAAACATTAAGACAAATTTTATATATGTTTTAGCCTAAAAGAATTCAGCTAAATCTCAAGAAATCTAAATTTATAAAATCAGTGAAATTTGTTTGAATTCCATGTTTTTAAAAATAGATACTGTTGAAGCTGTTTAATTTTCTACAACCAGTAATTATTTCATCACTACAGAAGTAATTGATAATCAGTAAATCCTTAAAAATTATTACATAAATGGGGATTACTTTATATAGTTTTAAATTAAATAAGATTATAATTAAATTGAGTATTCCTAAAAAATTAATTTAAATTTTTCAGTCACTAACAATGCTTAGATCAAGATTATAGATAATAGTCCAGCATTTATTATTAATAGAGGAATTAAAATGTTTAGAACCCTAGAATCAGTAAATTTAACTTATCATTCAGATAAAGTTGAAATTCATTGTTTAAGTTTGAATGAATCATGGTATAGTGGTTAAGCTTTTGAAATAAATTAAATTGATGGACTTGATAAATTAAAATATCTTAAAACTCTATTTTAATAGGTAGATATCTTAGAAGTCAGTCCAATAATCAAAGAGTTTAATGATAAAACTATCGTTTAGCTCTGGACTCATAAAATTATATTATTTTCAAAGTCAGATTTATCTAAGAGTTTTGAATATTAATTGGATGAAACATACACATTTACAAATATATTTTTTATTGAAAAAGACCATTTATATGTAGAAGCTTTGATGGATAATTAAGTTTTTTTAAGAGTAATTTAATGTTAAAAATAAATTTGTGAATTATTGAAAGAAAAATTATAATTACAAGATCGACCTGAAAAAGCATATCTTCATTAACAGAATTTTTTTTATATAAAGAATAGACATATCAAAGTTTTTGATATAAATAACTAACCTTTAAATGTTTCATAATTTTTATTATTTGATGAATTTTCTGTCAGTGATCAAGCTTTATTTGTAGATATGATTCACATAAAAGATAATTACTATTAATTTATATCTGCAACCCATTAGGGAAATGTTGAATTTTATACAAAATAAATTTCCAAAACTTAGTCATATAATTTAAGTCAAACCTTTGATATTAATTTTTATTTAAAAATGGAGAATCTGTTTTTAAAACCCGATTCTGTTTGTGTTGGATTTTTTTTAACAGAAAGTTAAATTATTTTAATATTTTCTAATACTGCATCATATTCATTTTTGTTTATAAATAATTGTTCTACTGATAATACTTGTTTAGTTTAGCAATTTGAATTATATCGTATTTTTTAATAATTTGGATCTTGGATGATATCTGATTAATATCCAATTGGTTATTACTCAAACGAAATTTTATCTTTAATTTTTAGGGCTGAAACTTATTCAGAACTCTTTATATATGATCTAAAGAATTACAAAAAAAATAAAAAGGAACCATACACTATTATTGCTCATTTAACTGCTACTTATAGTCCCAAGAAATAAGGTTTCTATCCTATTTAGTCTTTTGTCTATCAATACGATGATTAATTATATCTACTTTCAAATGCAAAAAATAAAAATTCATTATACCTTTATTTGTTAGATCGAACTCCATAGCTTTGTATAAATAGTAAGGAAGTAAATCAAATAGTCAAATTTGCTTTAAGCAATCCATATTCAACTACATAAATTAGCCTAAAAATTTCCATCAGTGATGATAATCCNAATCACTTTAATATGGTTTACTGAGATTAGAAATGATTTTGTTGAGAGAAATTTACTTATTTCTTCAACTCATTTTGTTAGATTCATTCGAATGAAAAATGAAGAATTTTATAGTGCTGATGTATATAATATAGAAAACTTAAATAACATTTACTTTGAGAAGAAATTAGATTTGGATGGTCAATATAAATTTGATTTATCTTCAATATAAATAAACATTAAGACAAATTTTATATATGTTTTAGCCTAAAAGAATTCAGCTAAATCTCAAGAAATCTAAATTTATAAAATCAGTGAAATTTGTTTGAATTCCATGTTTTTAAAAATAGATACTGTTGAAGCTGTTTAATTTTCTACAACCAGTAATTATTTCATCACTACAGAAGTAATTGATAATCAGTAAATCCTTAAAAATTATTACATAAATGGGGATTACTTTATATAGTTTTAAATTAAATAAGATTATAATTAAATTGAGTATTCCTAAAAAATTAATTTAAATTTTT
Source organism: Paramecium sonneborni (assembly GCA_905182985.1). NCBI lineage: Eukaryota > Ciliophora > Oligohymenophorea > Peniculida > Parameciidae > Paramecium > Paramecium sonneborni. The sequence goes on from CAJJDN010000055.1 coordinate 157,744, forward strand.
CAGTCACTAACAATGCTTAGATCAAGATTATAGATAATAGTCCAGCATTTATTATTAATAGAGGAATTAAAATGTTTAGAACCCTAGAATCAGTAAATTTAACTTATCATTCAGATAAAGTTGAAATTCATTGTTTAAGTTTGAATGAATCATGGTATAGTGGTTAAGCTTTTGAAATAAATTAAATTGATGGACTTGATAAATTAAAATATCTTAAAACTCTATTTTAATAGGTAGATATCTTAGAAGTCAGTCCAATAATCAAAGAGTTTAATGATAAAACTATCGTTTAGCTCTGGACTCATAAAATTATATTATTTTCAAAGTCAGATTTATCTAAGAGTTTTGAATATTAATTGGATGAAACATACACATTTACAAATATATTTTTTATTGAAAAAGACCATTTATATGTAGAAGCTTTGATGGATAATTAAGTTTTTTTAAGAGTAATTTAATGTTAAAAATAAATTTGTGAATTATTGAAAGAAAAATTATAATTACAAGATCGACCTGAAAAAGCATATCTTCATTAACAGAATTTTTTTTATATAAAGAATAGACATATCAAAGTTTTTGATATAAATAACTAACCTTTAAATGTTTCATAATTTTTATTATTTGATGAATTTTCTGTCAGTGATCAAGCTTTATTTGTAGATATGATTCACATAAAAGATAATTACTATTAATTTATATCTGCAACCCATTAGGGAAATGTTGAATTTTATACAAAATAAATTTCCAAAACTTAGTCATATAATTTAAGTCAAACCTTTGATATTAATTTTTATTTAAAAATGGAGAATCTGTTTTTAAAACCCGATTCTGTTTGTGTTGGATTTTTTTTAACAGAAAGTTAAATTATTTTAATATTTTCTAATACTGCATCATATTCATTTTTGTTTATAAATAATTGTTCTACTGATAATACTTGTTTAGTTTAGCAATTTGAATTATATCGTATTTTTTAATAATTTGGATCTTGGATGATATCTGATTAATATCCAATTGGTTATTACTCAAACGAAATTTTATCTTTAATTTTTAGGGCTGAAACTTATTCAGAACTCTTTATATATGATCTAAAGAATTACAAAAAAAATAAAAAGGAACCATACACTATTATTGCTCATTTAACTGCTACTTATAGTCCCAAGAAATAAGGTTTCTATCCTATTTAGTCTTTTGTCTATCAATACGATGATTAATTATATCTACTTTCAAATGCAAAAAATAAAAATTCATTATACCTTTATTTGTTAGATCGAACTCCATAGCTTTGTATAAATAGTAAGGAAGTAAATCAAATAGTCAAATTTGCTTTAAGCAATCCATATTCAACTACATAAATTAGCCTAAAAATTTCCATCAGTGATGATAATCCTAAACCTCCAGATCCTCCAACTCCTCCAGATCCTCCAACTCCTCCAGATCCTCCTTCTCCTCCAGATCCTCCTACTCCACCGATTCCTCCAACACCTGACGATGAAGAAAAGAAAACTTTTCCTTTGTGGGCAATTTTACTTATCATAGGTGGAGTATGCGCACTTGCAGCAATTCTTTTTTGTATTTTTAGATATAAATACAAGAGAAATATTAAAAACCAATAACTTTTGGTAGATTGATTGAACATTAAAATATAAATAAAATTACAAAAATTTCCTCATTTCTGTTTAATTTATATAATAGTACTTAAATTTGTATATAAGGGTATTTAATGATAAATTCAAATAATATATTAATTTTATTCATCAATATTTACAAGTACTATTAGTCTTATTCTTTTTCAGTATTCCTCCTAATAATTAAGAAACTAAATAACTTAATGTGTTTTGATAATAGATTTAATTTATAACTTATTTAAAATCACCTCAAGTTAAACAAATTTTATATTTTAACTTATCACAGACTCTTTTATAAGTTCAATCTCTTTAACTATTAAGTTTCATAAATGAAAAATATTTGAAGTTTTCGAATTTAGGTTATTGTATTATTTTTACTGAAATAATCATCAATTTACTAAACTCGGATGCAACAATCAATATTGTAGTTCTTGATGTATCAAATAATTACTAATCAGATCCGTGTCTACATTTATACAATAACCAAAGAAAAAAAGAATTTAGCATTATAAACAACATTGTAATTAATTATTTAGTTACATCATTTAGAAGAAAGAAAGGCATTTATTTTAAATTATTTGAAATACTATCTTAACCAATCATAATAACTCTCTAATTCTTTAGTAAAGAAAAAAATAATAAAATCTTTTTTCAATAGATTATAAGCATATCATAAAATTTGTCATTTTAATTACTTTTATCAACTAAGTCTAAGAAGCTTATTAATTTAAATCTTTAAATGAGAATTGTTTATGAATAAAATCATTCAAATGCTTTTCAGAATATTGTACTGAAGGAAATTTAATTTTTTAACGTTTGACCAATTTAATTGATTAGAATAACCACTTAGATTTATTTTTCGAAAAGATAATTAATTATTTTTTAACAATCTTTTCATTTTATCATATGTCTTAGTATCAATAACTAAAGCTTAAGCTAAAACATACGATGTGGAAGAAACAATAAGCAAGAAAACTAGATCACAATTATTTAGATTAACTATTTAAATCCAATTAAAATAGAAAATGAATGTCTCTCAGCTTAAAATTATTAGGTGATTGACTATATTACCAATTATTTTATAATTTTTTAATTTTTAATCATTTTAAAATATTTCATCAAATTCAAAACTTGCTCCTGGATTAATTTAAATTTTTCTATTTTTAGTTTTATTAAGGGGATATGATTTGCAACCAAAATATTTTCAAGAATTTATAATCAAATGATTTTGGCAATTTTAAACCATGATTAAGTGATCACACAAATTCAGGCTAATCATTTTTTTGATAGGATCATTTCGGTTAGGGAATTAATAACAAAGGAGATATTATAATTTTTAATTTTTTTTATAAAAAATACAATATTTCCCAAGATATTTCTAAAAATTTCTCCAATTATCACAAAATCTTTAAACTCAATCACATTATTTAAGTCTAACACTCTGGATATTTCTTTCTCAATAGGTAAATAAAATAAACAGAATTGATCAATATAAGAAACAAAAATTAGTTATTAAATTGCTGCCATATACACTTTAAATAAATTCAAAAAAATGAATTTAGAGCATTTTCATAACAAATGAAGTACTTCTTTTGAATCTTTTGTTTGAGTTCATTAGCNTGTGTTTTGATAATAGATTTAATTTATAACTTATTTAAAATCACCTCAAGTTAAACAAATTTTATATTTTAACTTATCACAGACTCTTTTATAAGTTCAATCTCTTTAACTATTAAGTTTCATAAATGAAAAATATTTGAAGTTTTCGAATTTAGGTTATTGTATTATTTTTACTGAAATAATCATCAATTTACTAAACTCGGATGCAACAATCAATATTGTAGTTCTTGATGTATCAAATAATTACTAATCAGATCCGTGTCTACATTTATACAATAACCAAAGAAAAAAAGAATTTAGCATTATAAACAACATTGTAATTAATTATTTAGTTACATCATTTAGAAGAAAGAAAGGCATTTATTTTAAATTATTTGAAATACTATCTTAACCAATCATAATAACTCTCTAATTCTTTAGTAAAGAAAAAAATAATAAAATCTTTTTTCAATAGATTATAAGCATATCATAAAATTTGTCATTTTAATTACTTTTATCAACTAAGTCTAAGAAGCTTATTAATTTAAATCTTTAAATGAGAATTGTTTATGAATAAAATCATTCAAATGCTTTTCAGAATATTGTACTGAAGGAAATTTAATTTTTTAACGTTTGACCAATTTAATTGATTAGAATAACCACTTAGATTTATTTTTCGAAAAGATAATTAATTATTTTTTAACAATCTTTTCATTTTATCATATGTCTTAGTATCAATAACTAAAGCTTAAGCTAAAACATACGATGTGGAAGAAACAATAAGCAAGAAAACTAGATCACAATTATTTAGATTAACTATTTAAATCCAATTAAAATAGAAAATGAATGTCTCTCAGCTTAAAATTATTAGGTGATTGACTATATTACCAATTATTTTATAATTTTTTAATTTTTAATCATTTTAAAATATTTCATCAAATTCAAAACTTGCTCCTGGATTAATTTAAATTTTTCTATTTTTAGTTTTATTAAGGGGATATGATTTGCAACCAAAATATTTTCAAGAATTTATAATCAAATGATTTTGGCAATTTTAAACCATGATTAAGTGATCACACAAATTCAGGCTAATCATTTTTTTGATAGGATCATTTCGGTTAGGGAATTAATAACAAAGGAGATATTATAATTTTTAATTTTTTTTATAAAAAATACAATATTTCCCAAGATATTTCTAAAAATTTCTCCAATTATCACAAAATCTTTAAACTCAATCACATTATTTAAGTCTAACACTCTGGATATTTCTTTCTCAATAGGTAAATAAAATAAACAGAATTGATCAATATAAGAAACAAAAATTAGTTATTAAATTGCTGCCATATACACTTTAAATAAATTCAAAAAAATGAATTTAGAGCATTTTCATAACAAATGAAGTACTTCTTTTGAATCTTTTGTTTGAGTTCATTAGCAACTAAAATGCATTTAGTAATTACTTTACTAGTTTTCTCTATTATTGGATCCTTAGACAATACAGATCATAGTGAAGAGGGCATCAAAAAACAGAAACGTTGCCATCACCAGACAATAGTTGAGAGCTAAAACATCTGCATCTTGTTCTGTAAAGAATTAAGAACATAAAGTGTGAATCTATGCATAGCTGATTATCGTAATGATTGTCAATACACTACGAGATACAAAAAGAAATGACGAAAATATCAAATAAAAAGTGACTATTTTTTGAGATTTCAGCTCTGCTCCAAATATTCCATTACAACAATTAATTATTCTCAAGAAGTGAATGATATCTAACAAAACTAAATAATAAAGAATCCCAAAGTTTTCGGGATTCTATTGTAATTCTTCATAATATATAAAAGAGTGATAGGCTTCTATGTTTACTAGTGATATCATATTGTATATTGATAATAACTTGAAATATCTGATAATAATACAATTAGAATTGTATTAGCTAGACTAAATAATGTATGCTTGGCTTTCAGTCTTTTATCTTCCTTCAATATTATTCTAACTAATTCTTTGTGGATTTGCTTTTCATCTCTATCGTGCATTTCAGAGGCAAAAGATACTCCTTAAATTTATCTAATGATCATCTGATGTTCATCTTCAATTTTATTCATATATAAATAAATATAAACATTGATTGCAAGGTAATATTCTAATTTTTAAAATTATTCAATATATGCAAAAGTAAGTTTGTCATCATAATTAAGAGAGGAAATAGATCTGGCACTAAGATATTTCTGTTTCAAGTATACCTATTACAACGTATTTGCTTTGGTATTCTCCTTATTTTAATATGATTTACTTCCATTTGCTCTACCTATAGGATTACTGATTATCCAAGAAGTTATTTGTTTGATTTGCCATTCTAAAAGAAATTTAATTTTATCACTGCAACATTTACTTCAAATTTTGGCTGGCATTTTTATATTAATTCTGTATTATATCGATCTGTATTACTACATTTTTGTTAATTTATTTGTTGTATTTACAACATTCCTTGGAATTAAATGGAGTTGTCAATAAGATTAATAGCATGAATATTCAACTATCTTTAGATATGTAATAAAACGATATTAATTTTTTAGCTTCAAGGCTTTTATAGCATATCAGTATTAATTGCTTCATTATGTGTAACAATTAAACTGAATCAATTAGTTAATTGGACTTGGTCTTAAACTTTCTGGTGGTATTGGATGTACTTAAGTGCACTTATTGGAAGTGCTTTCACAATATTAATGATCCTAATTTCTAAATTAATTAATTAATTCTACTACCATAGAATATCTCTCCATTCAAATGAATGTAAAATATCATTTGTTATATAGATAAAACTTTGTTTTGGTCCTTTTATCTATTTTCGATGACCAGCATCTTATCTGGCATATGGATAATTAATACATTCAATCTTCTTGGAATGAATCTACAAATAGAAATTGGGATTATTATTTTTAGCATCATTATTGCATTCAATTTGGTTGTATTTGCAGGAACTTTAATTATTTTTTAAGATATATCCATATTTTTTACTCAACTTCTAAATGCAGATTTCTAATAAAGGGAACTTCCATCTAGTCCTAAAATGGATGAAATCAGAATCAAATAAAATTTAAAATCTCCAATATTTTTAAAAAAATTATCTTCCTCGTATTTTCGTTTAGTAACTTGTTAAGAATTCTTAATGTATGCTAATACTAATAAAGAAGAACTCTTTACAGAAAGAGCCAATAATTTATCATAAAACATAATTAGAGATGTTAATTAGGAAATCAAAAGAATAAAAAAGTCAAAGTAGAAAACTGATATAATTCATGAAAGTTAAAAAACTCAAACTGTCAACAATTAATGTATAATATGCTGTGAAAAATAAGCCAATGCAGTATTAATGAAATGTGGTCATGGTGGAATATGTTTTGAATGTGCTTATGCAAGTGCATAAAAAACTAAGGAGTGCTTTCTATGTAGATAGAAAGTAATTGAAATATATGAAATTGATTAAAATGAATAAGGCAATTATCTTAAGGTTCATAGTAAAACTAGAATTATTTGATTCCCTTATTTATATATATATAAATAATGGTTATTATTTACTTTTTATTAAATCTATTGCTATATTAATTATGGTGAGATTTTCATTTTAAATTATTAAAAATCAAGAAACTCCAAACTTAATCTGCTCCTTCGATAATATTCGATATATTTTCAATCTCCCTGATGGATTTTAAAGATTTACTAAAGACAATTATGTGAAAATCAACCCAGGACCTAGAATATTTTTCACAAGATTAAGCACATAGACAACAACTGGATGCTTCGGATATTTATCAACATTATTAGCATAAAATTGCGGTATCAATACAAAAATGTATGGACCTAAAGGATTATACAAATTAATCAATATGAAAAGATATAATGAAATAGGGGGATTTAAAACCCTACCCTATTCAGTTTAAGAATTTAATGGAAAATGTTTATTGGGAACCAAAGATACAAAATTAATTGAAGAATTACTTTAATAAAACGATTGTAAATTATAAGAATATCTTGAAAAAATAAAAGAACATGTTATCGATCCAAAAGAATCAAATAATGCCGCTATTTACATGTAAAGTCCTACTATTTTTAAAGATGAAAATGTAAAAATATAAGCAATCGAAATAAATGATACCATCTAATATATAATATCATCATTTACTTAACCAGGTAACTTTATCAAAGAGTAGTTAAAATAATTTAATGTACCTGGAAATAAAATGTAGGAATTGTCTAAAAATGGTTAAGTTACTTTGGAAAATGGTGATATTGTAACAATAGATTAGGTAAAGGAACCAGAAGTGATTCCATAGACAGTAATTATTTTAGATATTGCAAATTAAGAATAAATGCAAAAACTGATGGAGCATCAAGATTTGGTTAGAACTTTTGAGTAATTTAATAAGAAATAAAGTAATTTAGTTGCAATATTTCATTTATCGCATGAAATTTAGGAACAATACTATATTGATTTTATTTAAAAGCACTCAAATATCAATCATGTATTGTGTAACTATAAAAATGAAACAAATGATTAGGTTGTTTAAACCCATATGAAAATTCAGCCTTTATCTGAGTTATTGTCAAATTTATTGCATGAACAGTTTCCATCTACTTTTCCACTTATTGAATAATAAACATTAGCTCCAATACCAAAAGACTTAATCAAAATAAATTAGATTTTTGGTTATGTCCCTCTTTTTGAATACTTAATACTTCCTGTAAAATAATAAGGTTATAAACCAGTTTAAAACTACTAACCAAAAGATATATTTCAAATGTTTAAAAACGTTAAATTTTAAAATAAAGAAAAATAATTATTATAAAAGGGCAATGATCATTTGAGATTGATTTTTTTAGGTACATGCTCAATGAAACCTGGATAATTAAGAAATGTTTCTGGGATAATTTTGATGAATGAAAAATTGAATTCAAATATAATTTTAGATTGTGGAGAAGGAACTTATAAATAGATAACAGATGAAAAAATAATGCTTAATAATAAACCATTGATTATTTGGATTAGTCATGCACATAGTGATCATCATTTAGGCTTATTACAGATAACATATAATTTACGTAATAGCCAAAAGGACATATATTTAATAGTACCAGCAATTGTAGTGCCTTGGCTAATGTATTTTCAGTAAATTTTAGGAGAATAGCGTAATTGGAAAATTATTGTATCACAATAGTTTGATGAAGAATTTAAAGATGATATAAACTAACTTATAATAGATTGTTTTAATTAATGTAGAATAAGATAAGGTGATTAAGTTTAAATTGAAAATGAATAGAATTTCTATAAAAATTATAAAGATCTTTTAGATTGTTTAAAAGACTAATTTGAATTAGATTCAATAAAAGTTACACCTGTGGAACATTGCCCATAATCTTATGGAGTAAGATTAAATTTATGTGATGGAAGATCTATATCTTATTCTGGGGATACAAGACCATGTGATAAATTTGCAAAATTATCAAAAAATGTTGATGTTCTTATTCATGAATCAACTTTTACAGACGATTTATAAGAAAATGCACTTTAAAATATGCACTCTACTATTTCTGAAGCAATCAAAATAGGTATGATAGCTAATGCAAACGTGATTACATTGACTCATTATTCTCAAAGATATTCAAGATAAATTGAAATTAATTAAGAGAACTTGGAAAATGAGAAAGTAGTTTTTTCGTGTGATCATTTTGGAGGATATTTAAATGAATATTCTACATTAAGCGAATTAAGTAAATAGATTATATAATTATTTAATGAATGATATTATAAAAATATTAATCAATTTAAATCCTTTTATTTTGATTCCTAATTAATNAGCATCAAGATTTGGTTAGAACTTTTGAGTAATTTAATAAGAAATAAAGTAATTTAGTTGCAATATTTCATTTATCGCATGAAATTTAGGAACAATACTATATTGATTTTATTTAAAAGCACTCAAATATCAATCATGTATTGTGTAACTATAAAAATGAAACAAATGATTAGGTTGTTTAAACCCATATGAAAATTCAGCCTTTATCTGAGTTATTGTCAAATTTATTGCATGAACAGTTTCCATCTACTTTTCCACTTATTGAATAATAAACATTAGCTCCAATACCAAAAGACTTAATCAAAATAAATTAGATTTTTGGTTATGTCCCTCTTTTTGAATACTTAATACTTCCTGTAAAATAATAAGGTTATAAACCAGTTTAAAACTACTAACCAAAAGATATATTTCAAATGTTTAAAAACGTTAAATTTTAAAATAAAGAAAAATAATTATTATAAAAGGGCAATGATCATTTGAGATTGATTTTTTTAGGTACATGCTCAATGAAACCTGGATAATTAAGAAATGTTTCTGGGATAATTTTGATGAATGAAAAATTGAATTCAAATATAATTTTAGATTGTGGAGAAGGAACTTATAAATAGATAACAGATGAAAAAATAATGCTTAATAATAAACCATTGATTATTTGGATTAGTCATGCACATAGTGATCATCATTTAGGCTTATTACAGATAACATATAATTTACGTAATAGCCAAAAGGACATATATTTAATAGTACCAGCAATTGTAGTGCCTTGGCTAATGTATTTTCAGTAAATTTTAGGAGAATAGCGTAATTGGAAAATTATTGTATCACAATAGTTTGATGAAGAATTTAAAGATGATATAAACTAACTTATAATAGATTGTTTTAATTAATGTAGAATAAGATAAGGTGATTAAGTTTAAATTGAAAATGAATAGAATTTCTATAAAAATTATAAAGATCTTTTAGATTGTTTAAAAGACTAATTTGAATTAGATTCAATAAAAGTTACACCTGTGGAACATTGCCCATAATCTTATGGAGTAAGATTAAATTTATGTGATGGAAGATCTATATCTTATTCTGGGGATACAAGACCATGTGATAAATTTGCAAAATTATCAAAAAATGTTGATGTTCTTATTCATGAATCAACTTTTACAGACGATTTATAAGAAAATGCACTTTAAAATATGCACTCTACTATTTCTGAAGCAATCAAAATAGGTATGATAGCTAATGCAAACGTGATTACATTGACTCATTATTCTCAAAGATATTCAAGATAAATTGAAATTAATTAAGAGAACTTGGAAAATGAGAAAGTAGTTTTTTCGTGTGATCATTTTGGAGGATATTTAAATGAATATTCTACATTAAGCGAATTAAGTAAATAGATTATATAATTATTTAATGAATGATATTATAAAAATATTAATCAATTTAAATCCTTTTATTTTGATTCCTAATTAATACATTAGAGACGAATATCTCTAAATTATGTGAGTAATTTTTAAATATCCAAGAACTCTTCTGTTTCCATTTTTTTTTCCTATTATAATGATTAGATTTGTGCATTAGAAACATTCTTTAGTCTATGTCTTAAAGTATTAAAGGCTGGTCCTTAAGGCAAAAGCATCATCAATCCAAACAAACACTTCATTAAAAAAGGATGAGAATCATACTCTAATAATTGTAACCTTAAAACTTAAATATTTATTGATATTACAAATGAATACTGGTGTTTCTAGAACATTAATTAATTGAGCTATTTCTAATAAAATATATTAATTGACTTCCACTTCTGAAAAACTAATAATAATATTATAAGCCAATTCATATTCTTCAGATAATAAACATAGAGTGATTACACTCATTGAATTATAGCAGAATGTTCTATAAAGAGTCTCAAATATTTCTTAATTATTCTACCTTTATTTTTCATCTTTTTCATGTTTTAGATTTCTAAGTATATTTCTAAGATTTTATAATTCTTTTTCTGAAATTAATAAATTAGTTAACGCTTAAACAGTATTACTAATAAATAACACATCATTATCTGAGTATATTTCCAATAATTTTGCCGTTATTGTGAAATAAACTTATTATGGATTAAGAAGTGAACATAGTTTCTTAAATATTTAATCCCCTTTCTTTTCTTATTAATCTTGATTCTTATGTAGCATTATCAATATTTTGTCAATCACTATTTCAAAATATTGATTATGAATTGATATATTTGCTAAAACATCCATAATATTTTACACTATAGCTGATTCTGAATCTGCTAATTTATCAATTAACTAAATATATATTTAATAATAAATACTTTTGTTAATATATCTTCAATTGTTGGAAATAGTGACTCAGAATATATTTCTAATAAGTGTTTCATCCATATTAATGCAGATTCAGCGGTATTGTTTTTTTTATCAGTAAGCATCTCTTTAATTGTTGGTACAATATTCATAAATTCAACTGATTAATTTTTTACTCGATCCATAACTTTTAATAATAACTCATTTGTTTTTTAAGCTGCCTTTCTAATTTCTTCTTCTTCATGAGAAAGTAAAATAAGGATTGGACCTAATATTTAACTTAAACTGTTTAATATTGTTTTTCTTAATGGTGATTCGAATCCTCCATAATATTATTGCATTGAATTTTTAGAAATAGGAGATGTATTACTTCTCATATATTCTTCTGGCCTTACTGCATTAGAGGGTGAATGCTATAATCCTAACTTTCCTTTTTGTTCCTCTTCTAACTCTTATTAAAATACTCTTAAATATTCAAATATCCATAACAAAGAATTTAATTTAGCATAATTATTTTGATTTCCTTTCATTTAACAAATTTTAAGTAAAATCTCAATAATTTATTCATTAACTTTCTAATCTACGTTAACTTTGACTTCTACTTATTTCATGAATTCATTAGCTTAAACATCAGCACCACTTCGAACTTCCCTAATTGTATTGTTTTATTTTACTTGTTTGATTCTCCTAACATCATAAATATACCTTCTAANATTGATATTACAAATGAATACTGGTGTTTCTAGAACATTAATTAATTGAGCTATTTCTAATAAAATATATTAATTGACTTCCACTTCTGAAAAACTAATAATAATATTATAAGCCAATTCATATTCTTCAGATAATAAACATAGAGTGATTACACTCATTGAATTATAGCAGAATGTTCTATAAAGAGTCTCAAATATTTCTTAATTATTCTACCTTTATTTTTCATCTTTTTCATGTTTTAGATTTCTAAGTATATTTCTAAGATTTTATAATTCTTTTTCTGAAATTAATAAATTAGTTAACGCTTAAACAGTATTACTAATAAATAACACATCATTATCTGAGTATATTTCCAATAATTTTGCCGTTATTGTGAAATAAACTTATTATGGATTAAGAAGTGAACATAGTTTCTTAAATATTTAATCCCCTTTCTTTTCTTATTAATCTTGATTCTTATGTAGCATTATCAATATTTTGTCAATCACTATTTCAAAATATTGATTATGAATTGATATATTTGCTAAAACATCCATAATATTTTACACTATAGCTGATTCTGAATCTGCTAATTTATCAATTAACTAAATATATATTTAATAATAAATACTTTTGTTAATATATCTTCAATTGTTGGAAATAGTGACTCAGAATATATTTCTAATAAGTGTTTCATCCATATTAATGCAGATTCAGCGGTATTGTTTTTTTTATCAGTAAGCATCTCTTTAATTGTTGGTACAATATTCATAAATTCAACTGATTAATTTTTTACTCGATCCATAACTTTTAATAATAACTCATTTGTTTTTTAAGCTGCCTTTCTAATTTCTTCTTCTTCATGAGAAAGTAAAATAAGGATTGGACCTAATATTTAACTTAAACTGTTTAATATTGTTTTTCTTAATGGTGATTCGAATCCTCCATAATATTATTGCATTGAATTTTTAGAAATAGGAGATGTATTACTTCTCATATATTCTTCTGGCCTTACTGCATTAGAGGGTGAATGCTATAATCCTAACTTTCCTTTTTGTTCCTCTTCTAACTCTTATTAAAATACTCTTAAATATTCAAATATCCATAACAAAGAATTTAATTTAGCATAATTATTTTGATTTCCTTTCATTTAACAAATTTTAAGTAAAATCTCAATAATTTATTCATTAACTTTCTAATCTACGTTAACTTTGACTTCTACTTATTTCATGAATTCATTAGCTTAAACATCAGCACCACTTCGAACTTCCCTAATTGTATTGTTTTATTTTACTTGTTTGATTCTCCTAACATCATAAATATACCTTCTAAAATCATTGGAAAATAAATGTATAAATCATTATTATGACATTGATTTAAAACTTTAATCCATCCAAGTAGAAATTATCTAACATAAGTTACTCTTGTCTTCAATTTACTTTATAACTAAATCATAAAAGAGTTTAAGTTAAAATAGCATTGTTTTCCAGGGTCATTAAGTTTCTCCTAAACAGCTATTTATACTTGAGTTTTTAGTTGAGCATCCAACAAAAGCATTGCTTAAACAATTTAACTATCTTATTCTGCTGATCTACCTAATTAATAATCAAATATCTCATTAAAATTCAAAAGTATCATTGTTCTCATTATCTTTGTTAATTGTAGTAAGCATTCAACTGCATATTATCTAGCCTTATCTTCTTTATCATTTAAACATTCTAAAATTGGTGATGTTAAATCTTTAACGCATCTCTCAGCTAATTATGGATACTATTTATCAATATTCCAATTACTTCTTTCACTAATATTTCTGCCACCGTTTATATTGCATACATTCCCTATCTTTTTAAGTACAATTAAGATGAAGTTGTAAATTTTATTTTTAAAGTTTCTATTATTTATTTAATTAACAATTCTTTTCCATTTATTGCATAAGATTGAACTAATAATCTTAATTATTAACATCCTTATTGTTTCTTATCCTAACTTTTATCATATAGTAATTTGATTATGCTTGAAGGCACAACATTGTCATCCATCATAGTCTATAAGTGTTTTATATTTTATTATTAAATTTCATATTTTTATAAATTTTGGAACTGAACACAAAAATAGAACAATTCTAAATTATAATTAATTATTGATAACATCAAATTAATATATAAAAAGCATACTAAAATTCTTAGATTTAGCTCTATTTATCAAAATTTTTAATTGATATAAACTAAAATCAAATGAAACAATTTTTGATATAAAATAATATCAATAAAAATGAATTAGAAAATTTTCGGGGACTTAATTTGTTTAATTATCTAAACAAACTTATCACCATCTCTCAATAATTAGTATTTTACTAGTTTTCAAATTACTTTTTATTACCTCCAATTAACCTACTTTTTAGTCAGTGAGAATCAAGAATATGTCTATCGTTTGATTAATACTTTATCAAGAATTAGTTTAATCACCCCTTTATTTATAGACTCATACTCTATAAACATACTTATTGGAGCAACAATTATTTTCTTTAATATTGTACCTTACATCATCATAATATACAGAAAAATTACTAACAGAAATCATAACATTTCTAAAAGTATTTTACAAGTAAAAATATATTATAAATATCAAAGGTCTCAACAAAGATTGTCAATTATTATTTTCTTTATTTTCCATGGTTTCTATATTTACCTTAACTTTACTACATTGGTTGGAATTATATCTATTCAAGTGTTTCTCCAGTAATTCTAGCTTCAGTAGTGCTAATATTCACAATATTAAGTCTAATCATTTCAAATGTCTATTTTGTTAATTTTGAATTTAATGAACAACATTTAAGAAAGCATTTTTCATATAGTGACTTAATCGCTTAATTGTTAATGGTACCTATGGCTCTATTATACTTAAATAATGATGAAACCACTCAACTTATCAGTAGGACTTTGCATGGCTTAATTTTAATCATCTAGATCTATGATGCCTATTTTTCACTGCCATTAGGGTAAAAATTAAATTAATCCGTAGATTCTCTTCATCAGGTTTTACATTAAACCGAGCTTTGATGACACATTCTGTAATTTTTACATTCTCATCAATTAAAGCTTTTAATACTGCAAGTCCTTATAGTTTAGCCACAATTATGTTGATAATGCAACCTATTGTCTAATATTTGTTTTAAATTCTTTTTGAGAGTAAGAGATCAAATGTCTATATATCTAGCAATATCACTAGAAATTAATATTATGATTTACTATATATAGAAGATTTTTTTGAATTAAGCTAATTGGCTTAAAAAAATAAATAAAAAGAAATTGAATTTATTTAAAAATTAGCTTTGCATATGAATAGATGTAATTCAACAAAATGTTAATGTAGAAAGATAGGAGCTTAAAATATTTTATAATTTAATCAAGTAGTTTTGATGATTTCATGTTTATTTAAAAGTACTTTTGAAAAATACAAGCACAATTAATAAAATTTAAGAGTGTTTGAAATCTTCAGTCTTAAATTTCTAACATTCATCAATAAATACAAGCATAATGCTCCAAAAAGTTATTAAGAATTAAAGATTTTATTTTAAAAAAAAAAAGATTACTCATTTTTTTTTGTATAAATGTGTCTTGTATTACAATAAATATTGTAGGCTTAATTAAGAAAAGATGAAGATTACAATATGAATAAGGATACAAGAGTATCTAATGTGAAATTATAAGTAAGTAAGAGTGAACATAGTATAGTGTAAGATTTATATTAAATGGAATAAGTTAAAAACAATATCATGCCATTATTATTCTCAATAAGTTAATTTAAATAATAATTTTGGAAATCATTTAAAGAGGGCAAATTTACAGAATATTCTCAGATCGAATAAGAAATTAGAAAATTATAGTAATTGCGAGATGCAGTGATACTTTAGTTGGACGTATATTAACCAATTTTTTATCATAATGGTAGAACCTACAATGTTTAATTTTTAAAGTTCAATGCTTTGATAAATCTACTTTTATTTAATAATTTAAGAAAGTATTTTGAAATGGAAAAAGGTAAATAATGAAATTTAATATTATTTAATAGAACGTAAGGAAATCTTATCGTTTGAAAAAAATATGAATACATTTGAAATAACAAATATCAATTTTTTTAAGGGAGAAGCCATTTCTGTAAAAGTTTGTATAGCATTTGGACCAAATATCGGAAAAGTGATGAACAAGGTGATTTCCCCATTGATTCCAAAATTTTTTGGATTTGGTCATTTCTAGCATCCACTAAATTCATTTTTAGATTATACTAAAGGAAATATTAATTAATTAATGCCTGCTTGGTTGGAGCCAGTTCATGATGAAATGATGTAAAATTATATTAGAAGAGGAGTAACAGCAAGAATTGGTAAATATTTTTAGACTTTTGCTAAATTGTATGATAAAACACTAATAAAATGTCAAGTCTATTTAGCTCATAATTTTAGTTAAGAACTAGAAGATGATTTTACAATGATTGGATGCTTAAAATCATTAGAAGAAGAATAACCGAAGTTTATTGGAGAAGATGGTAAACGATTGAAAAATGTGGCATTTAAAGGATATTAACATATATTATTTGATGTAAATGGAAATATTATGGGAATAACTAGAGGTCTATATAAGATGATTGAAAAAATGTAGAGATTAGTAGTTAATAGAGGAACGTATCATGAAGCAGAGGAGTTTAAATAAAGCAATAAAATATCAAGGTCAGATAATTCTTCTTAAGAATCTGAGAGGTAAATTTAATTTATATGATTAGTTATAATGCATTTGATTAAAAATGGTCAAATGTTGTATTATCAATTGATGATTTTTATAGTAAAGTTTTAATTTGGATGATTTTACCATTTATTTCTAGAGAAATAGAATCAACTGGAATAGAATTTTTGATGAATAGATAAGTACCTCCAAAAAATCGTTATCAAAATCTGATTGATTTAGATAATAGTAATCTTTTAGTTTAAAATAAAGAAACATATTTATTTATTCCTGAAGATATTAATTTGTTTATTTAATAATACGAAAAAATAATTTAAAAAATAGTTGATGAAGTAAGAGTTTAATCAAATAATTTTTCATCTGGAAGTGCATATAAATCTTAAAAAAATGATTATCAAGAAATTGATCAATTTAATGCTGTTACGATATTCAATGAGAGATTATGTGTATTTTTTTATGATGAACATTTAAAAAGACATTAAACACTTAATTTAGCTTAAACAAAATAATCTGAAATGACGAAACATTAAGCCAAACCATCCTCTCCATTATCAATATAAGAAAAATAATCATCTGATGATAGTTAAGAAGATAGTGAGTAATTAAAAACAAGAGCAGAAAGAATCTATCAAGATAGATATACAAGATATATTGAAAGATTTTCACCGCAAGATTTTCATCCTGTTCCAGTTATGTATTCAGTTAGTTATGAAGAATTTTGGTATAGAAAAAATGAAGTTGATTAGAAATAATAAATATTTGTTGTTGAATTAGTAGTTAATGAATAATAATTACTAAATACAGAAAAAGGTTATAGAAGATAATTGAGAGATACAATTAAGTAAATTTATTAAAGTTATCATTAAAAAAAGTAACTCATAGAATAATAAACTGATGAAGAAGATTCCATAAGTGTGTAAGCTAATTTTAGTGAGTAAAAGAGTTTTCAAGATTAAGAAATTATAAACTATCAATTTCCTTCTCATCCTTCATATTTTATTGATGATGCCTATCAAATAGATAACAAAGAAGTTTTAATTACTGATTAAATTTACAGTCCAAAGTAAGACGATAAGGGTGATCTATTTTTATTAAGTAATAGATCTAAATAGAGTAAACCTTTATTAGAAATTAGTGACAAAAATAGCAAAGACATAAATAGGAAAAGTTAAGTTTCAATATAATCAGAACATAGTGTCGGAGANGTATCATGAAGCAGAGGAGTTTAAATAAAGCAATAAAATATCAAGGTCAGATAATTCTTCTTAAGAATCTGAGAGGTAAATTTAATTTATATGATTAGTTATAATGCATTTGATTAAAAATGGTCAAATGTTGTATTATCAATTGATGATTTTTATAGTAAAGTTTTAATTTGGATGATTTTACCATTTATTTCTAGAGAAATAGAATCAACTGGAATAGAATTTTTGATGAATAGATAAGTACCTCCAAAAAATCGTTATCAAAATCTGATTGATTTAGATAATAGTAATCTTTTAGTTTAAAATAAAGAAACATATTTATTTATTCCTGAAGATATTAATTTGTTTATT
Organism: Paramecium sonneborni; assembly: GCA_905182985.1. Classification (NCBI taxonomy): domain Eukaryota; phylum Ciliophora; class Oligohymenophorea; order Peniculida; family Parameciidae; genus Paramecium; species Paramecium sonneborni. Next base: position 176,123 of record CAJJDN010000055.1, read on the forward strand.
TAATAATACGAAAAAATAATTTAAAAAATAGTTGATGAAGTAAGAGTTTAATCAAATAATTTTTCATCTGGAAGTGCATATAAATCTTAAAAAAATGATTATCAAGAAATTGATCAATTTAATGCTGTTACGATATTCAATGAGAGATTATGTGTATTTTTTTATGATGAACATTTAAAAAGACATTAAACACTTAATTTAGCTTAAACAAAATAATCTGAAATGACGAAACATTAAGCCAAACCATCCTCTCCATTATCAATATAAGAAAAATAATCATCTGATGATAGTTAAGAAGATAGTGAGTAATTAAAAACAAGAGCAGAAAGAATCTATCAAGATAGATATACAAGATATATTGAAAGATTTTCACCGCAAGATTTTCATCCTGTTCCAGTTATGTATTCAGTTAGTTATGAAGAATTTTGGTATAGAAAAAATGAAGTTGATTAGAAATAATAAATATTTGTTGTTGAATTAGTAGTTAATGAATAATAATTACTAAATACAGAAAAAGGTTATAGAAGATAATTGAGAGATACAATTAAGTAAATTTATTAAAGTTATCATTAAAAAAAGTAACTCATAGAATAATAAACTGATGAAGAAGATTCCATAAGTGTGTAAGCTAATTTTAGTGAGTAAAAGAGTTTTCAAGATTAAGAAATTATAAACTATCAATTTCCTTCTCATCCTTCATATTTTATTGATGATGCCTATCAAATAGATAACAAAGAAGTTTTAATTACTGATTAAATTTACAGTCCAAAGTAAGACGATAAGGGTGATCTATTTTTATTAAGTAATAGATCTAAATAGAGTAAACCTTTATTAGAAATTAGTGACAAAAATAGCAAAGACATAAATAGGAAAAGTTAAGTTTCAATATAATCAGAACATAGTGTCGGAGATGCTTAATTTAAAAATTCAAAATTTAATATTACAGAAAAAGAATTAGCTTAAAGTGTTTTTATTAAATTTAGTTAAAAAAAAAAATAATAAGAATTTTATAATGAAAATGAATCTAAACTACCTTAAGAAAGTAAGCATTCCTAATAATAAATTTTTGAAGAATATTAAATTAAATATACTGAAAATCTAAAATTGTTTGAAACTTAATATAATTTAGTTTAATAATAACTTAACTTGATAAACAATCCATATTCATATAGATTATAAAAATATTTATTTTCAGCCACATTTATTTTGATAGTTTGTTACATTATGCTTATTTCGACATCAACTTAAGGATAATATGATTTCAATAATTGTCTTGATTTAATTGAATTAATGATCACCATTTAAACTTCATTTGCATAAATTACACATAGTTTATATAGGATTGAAATTTCAAATCAATTATCAATTCAAGGCATGGGTATTTTGAAATAATTTTATAATAATTAATTTTTTGGTTAACTTCATGATCTAATCAACATGTAAAATTAATATTCAATCGAAATCAATTAAGCAACCTAAAATTTTGAATAGTTTTATGATGTTGAAAACAAAATTCAAAAAAATACATCATTATAAGAAGTAATTTAATTAAGTCTTGGATAATATTATAAACTCAAGCATAATAATAGCAATGATTCATTTATAGTCGATTTCTCTCTTACATTTGCATCAGTTGCTAATCTCAAAGAAGTTGGAAAACTTCCTTAAAAAGCATACGATTCATGCTATTAAGAAAATCTTAATGATCAAAAACATATTCAAACTATTTTAATAATATATATGGTTGTTACATTCTTTTTGGTAACTGTTCTATAGTTTACATAAATTCCTCTTATTGGAAAGTTAAGGAGAAATCATAGAACTCTTTATAAAGAAATTATTAAACTAGAACCTCATGAAGTCAACGATGAAATTGAAATTTACAATGCTGTAGTCAATATATTAAAAAAATCAATTTATGAATGGATGTTAATTGATTTTGTATAGGAAACATAAATGTTTGAAATAAATTAGCATCGGAGGTCTGTCACTCATAATTTAGGAATATAAAAGGTAAATAATTCTGATACCGGAATGGTTTCTAATTCAAATAAAAAAAGTAAAAATAAATTAATGGAAAAATTGAAAAAATCAAAAATGAATCAAAATAAATATATCGCAATATTAATGGTTGGATTACTTGTAATTCTAGCATATTTCCTTATTGTCTTTCTTATTATTTTTATTCTATCATAAGACATTATTTTCAATATTGATGCTATATTTTAATCCAAATTAGCCCAGTCCTCAATTATCAACTTAATTAATAATGTTGATTTAATAGCTCATTCAACCTTATAAAGCAATACTTACTAAAATATCATGAATATCTCTTAATTTTAAATGTACTCTGCAGTTCTTAGTGATAATACAACTGATATTTTTTTTGAAAAATATAAAAACTAATTGCTTTCAACTTTTGTTGATTAATCATTATAAAATAACTTTAATTTTTTAAATGAAGAAAACATTTGCAAATAGGAAATAGGAATTGATTGTTCATTAACTGATGCTATCTAATTAAATCCTGAAATGATTCCTCACTATGAATAAGGAATGAAATCTCTTTTAACCTAAATAAGTACAATAATAGCTCAGTATCCCTAATTTTTCGATACTCATGCTGTTGCTAATAATAAATAAACCTTAATTGATTTTTACAATAATTAGTAACATATTCTTTATATTGATTATGGAAGTGAAATATTGATTAAAGCTTATTAAAAACTTATAAGCATTCAAAAAGACTTATTTAATTAACTTTTAGATTTATACAAAAGATTGTTACTCATATTCACATTAAGTGTTGGCTTATTTGGACTGATAATTATTTTTTTATTAGGCAAATATTTGCTTAAGATGCAAAAAGATTCGATTGACACATGCTTAACTGCTTTATTACTTGTTTCTCCTAAAAGATATCTTAGTAAATAATTAGGATTGATCATTTAAAAAAAATTATGATAAATCTTTATAAGACATATTTGTAAGTTTAAAAAAAATAATATTTAATATTATTAAAATATTTATATATTTTGTTTAATATAATTAATTTATAAAAGAAACTTATAAATAAACATAGCAAGCATCTTCTTTGAATAATCAATCTCCTTAAAAATCTACAATTAGTATTCAAACTTCTTCAAAATTAAATCAAAAATTTTTTTCTTTCTATTTTTTACTAATGATAATTTACAGTGATGTAAGAATAATTAAAAATATTTATAGAATTTACTTTTAATCAGTTTGATTAATAAGATTTTTGAATTGATAATTAATATTCAGATTGGAAGAAAGGGATATTTTATTTTTTTAGAAACAAATTTTATGCCAAAATTGGGTGAAAATGATTTAAATATGAATCTTTCATAGACAACAAATTGGTAATGAAAGAAATTGTTGTAATTCTATTTTCATTTAATATATCATCTAAATTAGAGATTCTATTTAATGGATTTGTATAAATTTTTAATGAAGATATATTATCAGTTGCTAAGAAATATGATTTTTCTTATAAAAAAATAAAAGAGTGAAGATCCCTAAATTATGGAATGAAAATATATTTGAATAAATAATATTATTTGATGCTTAATAATCAATAATTAAATATAAGAACCAAAACTAATTAACATAAATTCTCATTTTATAAATAATATTTGGAAAACTATAAATGAAATTATTAATATCATTTATTCTATAATCTGGGCAATTTAAAATAAGCCTAGTATTCTTCAATTCTACTATCAATTTTAGATAAAATCTGAGTTCTTTTATTTATGGATTCAGTTTTCATTTTTTAAACTGGAATCTTTTTTTCATTTGATAATGGTCTTAATNGATACTCATGCTGTTGCTAATAATAAATAAACCTTAATTGATTTTTACAATAATTAGTAACATATTCTTTATATTGATTATGGAAGTGAAATATTGATTAAAGCTTATTAAAAACTTATAAGCATTCAAAAAGACTTATTTAATTAACTTTTAGATTTATACAAAAGATTGTTACTCATATTCACATTAAGTGTTGGCTTATTTGGACTGATAATTATTTTTTTATTAGGCAAATATTTGCTTAAGATGCAAAAAGATTCGATTGACACATGCTTAACTGCTTTATTACTTGTTTCTCCTAAAAGATATCTTAGTAAATAATTAGGATTGATCATTTAAAAAAAATTATGATAAATCTTTATAAGACATATTTGTAAGTTTAAAAAAAATAATATTTAATATTATTAAAATATTTATATATTTTGTTTAATATAATTAATTTATAAAAGAAACTTATAAATAAACATAGCAAGCATCTTCTTTGAATAATCAATCTCCTTAAAAATCTACAATTAGTATTCAAACTTCTTCAAAATTAAATCAAAAATTTTTTTCTTTCTATTTTTTACTAATGATAATTTACAGTGATGTAAGAATAATTAAAAATATTTATAGAATTTACTTTTAATCAGTTTGATTAATAAGATTTTTGAATTGATAATTAATATTCAGATTGGAAGAAAGGGATATTTTATTTTTTTAGAAACAAATTTTATGCCAAAATTGGGTGAAAATGATTTAAATATGAATCTTTCATAGACAACAAATTGGTAATGAAAGAAATTGTTGTAATTCTATTTTCATTTAATATATCATCTAAATTAGAGATTCTATTTAATGGATTTGTATAAATTTTTAATGAAGATATATTATCAGTTGCTAAGAAATATGATTTTTCTTATAAAAAAATAAAAGAGTGAAGATCCCTAAATTATGGAATGAAAATATATTTGAATAAATAATATTATTTGATGCTTAATAATCAATAATTAAATATAAGAACCAAAACTAATTAACATAAATTCTCATTTTATAAATAATATTTGGAAAACTATAAATGAAATTATTAATATCATTTATTCTATAATCTGGGCAATTTAAAATAAGCCTAGTATTCTTCAATTCTACTATCAATTTTAGATAAAATCTGAGTTCTTTTATTTATGGATTCAGTTTTCATTTTTTAAACTGGAATCTTTTTTTCATTTGATAATGGTCTTAATTACAACAAAATTTTACTTAATTTCACTTTTTTTTTCAGATCTAGATAGATCATAACTTTTAAGGTAATATTTATCTTCACTATCTTCATCTTCTTAAATTAAATCAAAAGGCTTAAAATTTTCTAGTAAAAAAAGTTTTGGATCTAACTAATCTAACTTTTCCAAATTTAATATTTAATGTGATTGTGAATCTAATCCAATTTTTCTTAATTTTCTTTCTTTATAGCTACTTGTTTTTACATATAATGGTTCATAGATAATCGATTTAGATCTAGATTAATTTGCTTAGCTTATCAATTTGTTTCTTAATTATTCCTTTTTACCATTTTTCCATTCGTCAATCAATAATCTTTTTGATTTGAGTTAATCAGTTGAATGATTGCCACATTTTAATTAAATAAGGCCTTTAGGTTTACGAAAACCAGGTTAATCTTTTGAATTAAATGGAATATAAAGTGATTTTAATTTTTTTCGAAATTCTGTACCATCTATTTCCATCAATTTGTATAACAAAGTTTCAGCTCTTTTTGGTTCCTTAAAAAATATTAATTTAGAAATTTCTTATAATAATAGCAAAAAATTTACATAAGTTACTTCATTTTAGTTTTTGTTAACTTTTCTAAATAAATTATTCTAATAAATTATTAAAATTAAATACTAGTTCTTTAAATGACAAGTACTTAACATTTTCATTTTAATTACTATTCAAAATGCTCTGAATTAGAGTATTTGAATTTTGTGTTAAGATAACATTTTTGCTCATATCATTTGTTTTAGATTATGTGTGCATATGAGGAATCTTTTTAGCCATCAACCCAAACTGTCGACAAAAAATCATAAATTTGCCCTCAGTCATTATATTAGATTCATGATTTATTCTAGTGAAATCATCAGAAGGGCCACGACCATAAGATATCTTTGAATAAAATTTATATATTTCTTTAAGATTGGCTTGTATCTTAGAATTAGAATAAAAAGACTCATCAGTTTAATTCTACTCTTTGATTAAACTAATTTCTCCAAATTTACTGTTATTGTCTGAGTTTGGATCGAGAGTATTGGATTTGAGTTTATCTAATTGAGATTGAATAGATGACATAATCTGTTTAACAACTCCTTTATCTTTATCATGAATAATTTAGATTTCGATCTATTTGTACCTTTCTAGCTATGATTCTAGGTATTATGATATATTAATATATTCATTTTAGGCTTTATTCTGGTTTTAATATTGATCTTATCTTAATTCATTTGTATTAGTTTATTTATGTTCTTGATTAAATTATTTTTTAATGTTCTCCTCTTTTTTTTAAGTCTATATTTACTATTGATTTGCGTTTTCTTTAAGAAAGAAATCTTGTTATTCAAAATTATCTGATTTAGTTGTTTCTATGAGTTGATCACAGGAGTTGAAGTTAGAGTTTAACATTAATAAATAGATAGTAATTGAATTTTATTTTATTATTAAATAAATAGAAGTAATTGCCATTATTAATTTGAGAAGTAATATGATTGTTATAATAATCAAGATCTTGCTAAATCTTAAATCTTAGAATAATCTAAAATGCTTATAAAATGTATGCTAATATTTTAATATGAGAAAGAACTAAGTGAAACTTAGAGAACATAATCTATTAAATGATAGGAAGTAATTAATTTATAGATCTAATTATCAATTAGAATTGATAAATGAATAAACAATCAGATGAATGGATTGCTTTCTTTAACTTTTTCAAATAATTCATGATATTTTTCTAATCCTTTCACATCATCTTTGGTTGGTACTTAGATTAAGACAACACTTGTAGGTTTTTTAGTTTATGCAGCAGCTCCTAAATAGATCAATATATATAAAATTACCTAATTCTAATCTACTTCTCACATAAATGTAGGGTATACCTAATTCTTCGCATTAAATTGGTAAATGTGATAATACATCTACTGGGCTAATATCAGCTGCAAAGATAACAATTCCAGGAGTCTTCTTTCTTAATGCTTTTCCTACTTCCTTTACTCCTCTCTTAATATGCTTAATAGTGATTTCTAATTGATCAATGAAGCATTACATCTAGCAATAAATCTAAGAAGTCCTTTTTATAATTTACTATTGGCTATAGGATTGGCAATAGGAGAGACATAAAATGTTTATTCTGCTTCTGTCATAAATTAAAAATATAAATAACCATAAATTAAAATAAAATGAACCTATTCAGACGAGTTTGCATCCCCTTTTTCAGATATTTACCTAAAATTGCTACTCCAAAACTTGTTGCTCTTTCTTTATTAACTTCTCACTTAGTTTTCTATTCAAAAAGAGTAAATGCATCTACTACCCCTAATCCAGAAGTCTCAAATAATGGTTTCAATAAATACGAAAAATTCTCTGATTAAATTTATGAATAAATTCATTAAGTAAATATTAATTATTTATTATTAAGACACATGATATCATTATTGTTGTAGATCCAGACAGATTTGTAGATTATTTTTTCGATGAATTACTTTAAGTGATTGATTAAGTTGCGAAAGTTTAGAAACTAAGGTCAAAAAGACCATTTAAAATTTTAACTTTAAATGAACCTATCACTGAAAAATTAATTATGGATTTTGAGTAAAAGTACAAAATTATAATTGAATAAGATACTATTATGCTTTTAAAGAATAAATATATTTAAAGGATTTATAATTTCAATGCAAATGATTATTTCGAAAATAGAATTCTTTTAATCAATTATTTTAAGAAAATAAATAAATTAACACAAAAAAAATTTAACGAATTCGAATAAATTTTATCATATTTACCCTCCACTGAAACTGCTGTTTTAGTTTATGCTGATAAAACATCACCATAATATAAAAATGTATAAACAAGATTTTGTATTATGTAATAAAATGATAATTATCAAAAAAATGAAAAATTACATTGGATCTTAATTGATAAAGCTGTTGCAAATAAATTAGGTATTTAAAACATTCAAAATGGACAATTATTTTTTTTATAAAAGAGTAGTAAATTAAATAATTTTTAATCCTCCATAACTATTAACAATAAAAAGTTACTAATTACACCAGCTGATACTTTAAGTGGTAAATCAGTAGAAAAAGTAATGGAAGACTTGACTTAGGCATACAATGATGTAAATGTTTTTTCAAACAGAAGTTTTGGTAAATCAAGTACAAAATATTCAATTGTTTTGGAATTGGATTTGAATAAAATACCAAAACATGAAGAAACCAGATTAGTTAAAGCTTTTGGAGAATTGAAAAAGTACCTTAAAGAGACCCATCCTGAATTATTAAATAAGACTGAGTTTATTTATTTGAATAAAACACCAAAAGATAATCATTTAGGTTATTAAGTATATGTGAGGGATGATGAAAAATATGGAGATCGTTTGAGATAACATCAAGAAACTAATATGGATATAATGAGAAAATTAAGTGTATTCAATGAGTTTGGATAAGCTCATAGTTATGTTTATAGATTAGATGAATAAATTTAAGTAAGTAAGGATTCATTAATTTCATTTTTTATGGCTGTAAAGAATGGATATGCCAATGAGTATTTTTAATCTTCAGAATAACCAAAATATAAAAAGTATTCTATCAAATTAGTTGGTAAGACATTTTAAAAAGAAGTAATGGAAAGCAAAAAAGATTATGCAATCTTTTAGTATTCTAAAAATTGTCATGCTTGTGGGGAATATGGTTAATATTATGAGAATCTAGCATTAGAATCATATAAATAAGAAAACCCAACAATGATTTTTGGGAGAATGAACAATGATCATAATAAACCATCATGCATTTAAGATTTCCCTTACACTCCAGTATTTATGGTCTGTAAGAAAGGAATTTAAAATTATCCATATGTTTATAGGTATTTATTAAATTTATATAAAGAAACCAGAAATTCACTCCAGATCTTTTGAAAAGTTTTTTCAGCATAACAAATGCAATCAATTTGATTCCTGAAGAATAATATCAAAAATTACAAGCAGAAAGAGTTTTATACATGTAAAATCAATGAGTATTATTAATTTATAATTTATATTCTTTAAAAGTAAAAGCAAAAATTATATTTTTTTTGTAAACTTTTTAAAATTTTATAAGATATTAATTTACGAATTTATCTAACTTTTTCAATTTAGCCTATTTATGTATTTTGTGAAAATAGAAAAAAAATAGGCCTAAATAAGTCTTTTGTAAAAATAGGAAGACAATTATAATAATTTACAGAAGATGATTGAAATATATAGATAAATTCTTTTATTTCAAATATGTAATAATAATTTTACACTCAGATTGTTCTCTCATAATTTGAGTACGGAGTCCAAATATAATTTAAGAGCATTTCCAGCAAATTTAGAATTAGGTATTTTTTGAGTAGTACCATATAATGCACCCATTTCACCTCCTTTTTTATATTTAGATGGATTAGCTTTGATCTAAAGATTAATAATAATAAGATAAGTTTACTTCTTGAATAGCTTCTTTAATATCTTAAACATATAGTTTCAGATTAGGAATATTTTAATGTGTAACACTGATATGTATTCCAGGTGGATTTTAAGTTGTATTAATATTCCATCCTTTTTATGTGAGGATTTAATGAATTGAATATACATTAATATTAATTTTACTTTTAAAACATACACAATTAATATTTGGTTAACCACAAACTTCTAATTCTGGTATTTCATTAATTTGTTTAGCCAATTGAATAGTAGCATTAATAATTGATTTACTTAATTCAGTATATTTCTTTCTACCAATAGCTAACATTGTAAACCAAGCTCCAGCAGCACCAATACCTGATTTAGAACCTTAAGTAGTTGGTACAGCATAAGCACCACCAGACCATGTAGCTGTAGAAAAGAATGCATATTATCTTAATTAACGAGTTTTAAATAGAATAGTTGATGCTCCTTTTGGAGCTAATCCATGTTTATGTTGATCACATGATAGACTTGTAACACCATCAAGAGTGAAATCAAACTTTCCATAATTCATTCCTTTCTCCTTCGCAAATGCTACTATGAATCCACCTAAACAAGCATCTACATGAAATCCAATCTTTTTCTTTTTAGCAATAGCTGCTAACTCTTCAATTGGATCTTTTGTTCCATAAGGAAAATTTGGTATTGATCCAACTATACATATTGTATTAGAATTTATATGACTTTTAAGATCTTTTAAATCAACTGTAAAAGTTTTTTAATTAACTTTAGCAACTCTTATTTCAATCTTAAAATATTCTCCTGCCCTATAAAATGCTGCATGTGCAGTTTCTGGAATTACCCTTCAAAATAAATAATTTACTTACATATTTGGTTAAGTGATTCCTTTTTCACTTTCTGCCCAATTTCTATATGCTAGTATTGCTAATAATATTGATTCAGTTCCACCAGTAGTCAACATTCCGATTCCTTCTTTATCCTATCCAAATAATTCTCCTGTAATCTTGATTACTTCAGCTTCCAATTATCTTGAAGCTGGCCATAAATCTGCATGCATAGGATTCGAATATATAAAATTCTTTGTAAATTCTTAACATTCTTCAATTAATTTTTCATCATTTTAAACATAAAGTGAACCAGATACTTTGCCACTGTTATAATTCTTACTATCACGATCAATCCAATTCCTTAATCTCTCATTTATTTTATCATAACCCATACCATTTTCTGGGATTTTAAATGTTTTATTAGCAGTCTATTTTTCAAGAGAATTAGAAAAAGATTTAAGAGCTTCTACTTTCTTTTTTTCCAAAAATTATGATACTCCAGGACAATAATTTATCAAACCCAAAAATACTTTTGATTTTACAAATGACCAATAACCTGCATTTATTATTATTTTTTACTTTGATTGTATTCTCTTCTTGGTAATCTGATATGATTAAGGAAGAAATTAAAAATAATTGTAAGAAAGAATCCTAAGAATATAATATCGAATTCATCTATCTACATTTAACATTGAAGGGAGCTTTTGATTTATTTATAAGCTTGATTTAGGAAATCAATAGTTTAATACATATTATTATTAAAAAAATGTCGATTATGAATCACAAGAAGTCTTAATTAGAAAAAGGAACTTCATAAGAGATGGAATACAAGTTCAAAATATCTTTATTTAACACCATGCATAATATCATAAAGAATAATTTATGCAACACTCTCATTTATTGCGTGTTGTTAAGCATTGAAAATCTATAGTTGATGTACTATCCAATTCATCCTGTTATAGATTTCTTATGGGATAATAAAGGTCTAAATTATTTCAGAATAGTTTTACGCTACTTTCAATTTAATTATCTAATTGATTAAGGTGTAACCATATTTTTAATACTGCTTTATATTTCTTTTGGAGTGATTGTCATAATTGTTTTAATATTTTTTATTAGCTAATATTCATTAAGTTAACTTAAATATCAAGAACAACAATCAGGTATACTTATTTTTAGTTTTAAATTGTTATCCTTATTACTTATTATTTTGAATACTGTTTTGGCATTACCATTTTATAATATCTTTTTGGCTACAATCTATTGTAGATCAGATTCAGCAGCTGGAGCTGATTTAGGATGTTATGAGGGAATCCACATTTTGCATATGATTGTGGCCATAATCGGAATAGTTTTTCTCATTTTTTTTCATTTTTCAACCACATTATTGTACTTTGATTTGAAGTAAAGATATTATTGATAAAAGTCCAAAATCAAAATTTCCTTTCAATGGATATTAATCTGATGCTGAATATGCTCGTATGCTTTACAAATTTGTTACTCCTTTTCTTATAATTTTTAATGCTCCAGGAACGTATAATAGTGAAATGGTTGTGTTATTTGGAGTGGGAGATTTAATTCTCCTATTTTCAAGATACAATTATCCGAAAGGCTATAATAATTTCATGTATTTACAAATATTTACATAAATAGACATTTTTATAAAATAACTTTGGAATTAATAGTTTTATGGATTAACATCTGTGTTATAATTACAGACTTTTTAGATACTAGTTCTCCTGATGATATGGGTTTATTATATTTATTTGTTTTAATACCATTTGTAGTATTTGGAGGATTGTATGCATTCAAAAATATTTTGAAAGAATCAATGACATTTTAAATAAAGAGCTTGAAAAATGAAGAAGAAGCAGATAATTATTTAAACACTTTAATTTAATTGATATTGGATAGACAATCTCCAAATACTAAAATAAAATTGATGGGTGTTTTAAAATTGCATTATGTAGTATGTACTAAAATAGATTGTTCATGCAAAAAATTGATTTCATAAGATCACAAGAAGGAAGAAGGTACAAAAGAACATTAGATTTGGATGAAGTTTTTTGGTTCAATATTGAATGATATAATAGCAGATGAAAAGTTTAAGGATAATGCTAGATTCAAGATAATTTATTCTTATTTATGTAATGATGAATTAAAAAACAAATATAATGCTTTACATTATATGATGAAAGCCGAAGATACTAAAAATCATACATTAAGAGATGAATTCTGTTTATTCCGATTCAAATAACATATAGAGAGTGAGATGTAGGAAGACTCAGAGAAAGCTTAAGATATCGATGTGAATTCAATAGTTTTCTTTTAAAATCAATTAGTGGTGTTGACTAATATGATATAGAAAAGTGCTGAATCTCATTTAGAATTCTGGAGAGAATTATAAGAAGATCATCCAAATATATTAAAATTATAAAATATTGGATTAAAAGTATTGCATTAGATTGATCTATGTGATGAAGGGTATTAAGAATTAGTAGAAATAAATAATAACAATTTAAATTTATTAGAGTTTTATAATGCTTACTTAAAAATGGTAGTTCATGATAAGGAATAATAAGAGTAATTATCTTAGTAGATAAGTTAAATTAAGAAATCAATATATTAAAGAAAACAAGGAGGAGGTTAAGAATCTAAGATAACTGAATCATAAGAGACAATTATAATTACAATGAGTGCCAATGTGGGTAGTATAGGAATAGTTGCTAGTTGCAATAATGAGATTTAAAAGTCTTTGGGTTATCCTGCTTCTGAATTATTTGAATAGAATGTAAGTAAAATTATGCCCAAAATTATTGGGGATTAACATAATTTGTTAGTTGAAAACTATATGAAAACAAGCAATTCAAGTATAATTGGATTAGAAAGATTTGTGTTAGCTTAAAATATTCAATAATATTTGGTACCTTGTAAATTAATGATCAAAGTATTACCAAACTTAGAAAAAGGAATACTTTTGGTTGGTTTTTTAAAACCTTTAGAAAAATTACCTGGGACACATTATATGATATATGATGGAATTTCATAATAAATTTTGAATGTTAGTGAATCGATGAAAGATTTAGGAATAAGAGTTGAAGATATTGCAACAACTAGTGCTTAAGAATAACCAATTTATACGTTTGGAAATTTATTTAAGGAATTAGGAGATGTGTTAAATAATACTCTAAATTAAAACGATTAACCACTAAAGAATTAAGTGTATAAGTTAGAAGGTGAAGTATATTGTGCTGAAACTACAATTGATGTTCAATTATTTAAATAGCTATTATAATCAAACATACACGATTCAGATAATAAGAAAATGGGAGGATCAATAAAGGATTCAGCAGTTATGAATTATAGTGGAGATTTTAAAAAGGTTAAGGTAAAATTGGAACTTATAGAAGAAAGAATGCCTTTGACTGATGATGGATAGCCAGTAGGTGGAGGTATATATCATACAATAGTGATTAGAGAAGATATAGATTAAGATAAAGTGAATTATGGAAAATCATTAATAAAATAAAAGTTGGATGAAAGTAAGCATAATATAATACAATAATAATAATCAATTGATGAAGATGAAGATAAATAAAAGAATTTTTAATCATCAATTGATGATTAAGAAGAAAACAAATAAACAAAAGATATTAGAAGTGCTTTAGAATAATCCAAGACTCCCAGGCAGATCATTTATCTTAGATATTTGACTTTGATATTATTCCTATCTACTTTGGCTTTGTCTATAAGTAAATTGGTTTTAGCATTACAATAATCGATTTTGATAGATGAAGGTATAAGTGCAATACGTTAAGCACATCGAAGACATTCTTTGATGGCAGATATTAATTTATATAGTCGTTATTTATATTTAACATCTTTTGGATATTATGAATAATCTTTAGAGGGTCCATTTAAAGGTAATATAAGTGTTCTAGTTGATAGATTATAAGTGATATAGTTTGATATGATTGAATTTAGAATTAAAGTAGAAAGTAGAAGTGGTTTATAGATTGACGATGATCAATATGAGGTTGTATTTCTACTTTCTAACAATGAAACTAAAACCTATGGTAATATTTTTAATGATGCTGTATTTGCTTATATTACTTCCGCTTCTTCATTTAAAAAAGCAACTCTCTCATAATTTAATGATACATCCAATTCAAGTAGTGTTTCTAAGAATTTATTTTATGTTGTTGAAAATGGATTAGATGTTCTTAGAAATGGATCTGAAAGAATTGCTGATAAATTTTATAATTTTTACTATGATCAAGTTGATAGTTAAACTCTTAATGCTATTATAATTCTAATTGCTGCTTTAGTAATTATTGTTATTTGTGAAATTGTTTATGTACCAATTTTCATGAGCATTTTCAGTGAACGAAAAAGATTAATTAGTTATTTTGGTATGATTACTAATGAAGATATCAAAAACTTAATTGATTAAGGTGATAAATTTATTTTAGATCACATCACAAAATTTAAAAGTTCTGATGATATCATTTAAATCGATTAGCCACAATAATAAAATATTGTGGGAAGTTCTTTAAATCAAGATCACAGTCAAGATGTTGTGGACAGCCCAAAATAAAAAGTTGAAATAGAGCAGAGAAAATCACTTTTTGATTAAACTAAAGAAAAACACTAGAGAATCTATGATAGTAAAGGAGGTACCCATTATTTCTTAATATTTTCATTTATATTGATAGGTTCACTTTTAATGATTGAATATATAGTGTTGTATGTTTTAGAAGATGAATCAATAAGTGATGCTAAATTAATTATGGATCACTATTTATTTATCTCTCGTCGAGCTAGCATTATAAAATACAATATCCTTTTCACATTAGAAGCTTTAGTTAATGATGGAAAACCTAGATTCTATATGGAAAATGATCTATCCAAATATTACAATGAACAGGTATATTAAAACGAATAAGATTTATTCTAAACTTTAACATATTAATATCCTACTTCATTTGATAACTATTTTGCCTTCTTTAATGATGTCAATTTCTTAAATATTTGTGAACATATCACATGGATCAATACATTAGATCTTATTACTTAGTCATTTATCTTTGTTGGTTCTACTATAGATAATTTTACTAATTATACATTCACATCATCAGAATTAGATAAAGAATGTAATTCAGTAAAAGGAGGACTATTAACTAAAGGATTAAGAGATGCAATTTTCCTTGTTTCTTTGGGAAATAATGAATTATTGGCTACATACTCGAATCTGAAAGATAGTTTAAGTGCATTCTAAATACAAGAACTATTACGAAAATATATTCTACCTACTTTTTGGGAAAATAATAATATTTTCTAAGAATGCTTTTATAAGTAAGGATATTTCATTTATTATTATTACTAGCTTCTTAAATATTCGTAATGAAGTATAGATTTACAATTTTGTTGGATTTGTAGGATTTTTGATCTTAGTCTTTTTATTTTTGTGGATCTCTTATATTGCCAAAGTCTAAGCAGGAATTTAATAATCAATGAGAATGCTTACTCTTATTCCCGATGATTTAATCGATAAGTATACTAAACTTAAAGAAGCAATAGAATTTCATGTCTTAGGAATAAAATAGTAATAATAATGAAATAATCAATTATATATAATAATTATTCAATTATGTACAATCCAGTTGAGTACTATTATTCAAATGATTACTATATATCTCAAATAACTAAACCAGAAGTTGGTAGAACTAATACATCCTATTCACCCAGAAAACTTATCATGGGATATTGGAAAAAAGACTATAAATAATTTATGAAATAAAGAACAATGAATTTAGAATCAAAAGAAATACAACCTCATTTGGTAAAGCATAAAGGTATCAAATAATCATTCACTCGATTGGCAGAATCAATTTTAAATGTTAGTAATTGTTTTGAAAATATTCCAAATAGATAAACAAAAACAGATAGATTTGTTTAAAAATTAAAAAATAAAATTACCACTCCCTCACCATCACATTTTAAAGTAAATAATAATGAGACTCACAAAGTTCCAGGAAGAATTTATAAGGGAACGCTTCTCAAAAATTTTGATAACACTTCTAATTAGATTGATAACTCTTACATTTTGGATTCAAAAAAGGAATTTGGATTCTAATCAATAAGTCCTAAAAGTACTAAGAAAGATCGTAGTCAAGAATAGTTTCGATTAAAATAAAAATAGATTTCTAACACTGATTAAATTGTAACACCCCTCAAAAATCTTAGATAATAATTAATGATTAGAAGATCTACTTTGAACAATACAAATTCTACAACTTCTTTTAAAAAAAATACTTATAACATTGTTGATGACAAAATTGAAGGCATGAAACTTGACTGTTTATTAATTAAACCTTGTCCAAATAATATTAGCAATTTGGTTATGATTCAATTCGAAAATGTGTTAGGTTATGATGAATCCAGTTTTTTTGGATTATAACCTGATTTTATTGGTAGTAAATAACATGAAGAATATTTAGTAATAAGAGATCATTATTTTTAAAGAGCTACATCCAATTCCTCCTTTTATATACACAAAAACATCAAAGAACTTTTCAATTCCATATGTAGGGTTTATTAGGTAGGAATTTACACTCTTAATTATTCACAAATTCTTAAAGATCTAATCAATGAAAAAAAATTAAAAATTAATGGTGCTTTTTAAATCCTTGATTATAAAATAGACACTTTTGTAGTTGATATTTCGAATGTCTTGACTAATTTCAAAATTAAAAACCCTCAGTTGTTAATTTTTATTCAACCCTTCAAATTACTTAATAAGTAAGAATACTTCATTCCTAATCATACTAAAATTCCTTATTATGATTATTATGGATAGAGATTCTTCATGCCATATACTAAATCAATACATCCAAATTAATATAGACTTTTAGCATTACCTAATTTAGCTATGTAAAGTTTATTTAAAAATGAAGAATAAAATAATGGATTTGTGTAAATCAATTATTTTATAGAATAATTTACTCTGGCTTTGTAAAGTGAAAGCAATTTTGCCCAATTTCTTAACAAAAGTTAAAATAGAATCAAATCTATCAATCAATCTTCATATTTTAGATAAATTAAATAAAGATTGTTATAATAAGTGTATTTTATTGATTAATTAAACTTTAATCATGATAAATATGATGACATTGAATTTAAAAAAAAAGAAATTTTAGATCGATCCTCTTTGAAGATTGAAAATGCCAAACAAATGGAAATTATGTTAAATGATATAACAAATAGAAACAAAGAAATACTTGAAAAACAACGAAATTACAAATGTGATCACAAAAACAATCTGTCTTAACTACACTAAGAATTGTAGTAATAATTACTTAGATTAAATTATTGTGAAATGTTTGTAGATTCATGCTACTACTTACCATATTGATGTTTATAATTTTTATTTATTTTTTTATTTATTCTATGTACTTTCCAATCATTTTCTAAATAAACCATTTCTAATGTCTGGCAAAAACTCTTACAATGAAAGCTCCAATCTATCATCAAGTGTATTTGAACATACAATTCGACTATTTGCACAACTAAGTACAACTCCACCCAATCTACTATGAATCTATTTTATACATAGGTTTCCCATTTTTCTCTGTTAAGTATTGACTTTGATTGATGCTAAGTGTTGTTTTGAAGTCTTTTGTAGTCTCTCTTTTGATGATCTATTGAAATTCCACTTGACACTCACTCAAAATTGATCCTACTAATTGTACATCTTATTCCAAACATGTTAATTCAATACGAGGTTCCAATAATTTTATCATTCCTTATACAATCAAATTTTTCAATAATTCTTTATATACACTTTAATTTTAGATCAATTAAGCCATCTTTTAACGAACTTCTTCTTTAAGTCTTTGAATTAATTCAAAACGTGCTTACATCTTTGATAATCTTGATTAATTAATTTTTGATGATCGTTGTCTAAACGAAAATATTTAATATTTTTACATTCTTTTTTCGATTGTATATGATTCAATTTTCTTTTTATATTCTTCAATGATTCTTTCTTTTTATTGATTAAGAAGCTTGTTTTTTTCAATTCTAAATTATTAAGCAGCCATATCTTTAATTTGTTCAGACTTCTCTGTAGCCTAAACAAATTATTCTAATAATCACCTCAGCTTTAATTGCATTAACCATCTTTTTTACTCTCTCTTGAGGATTAAAATCTGCCATATTAAATAATTTATTGAAATATAAAATCTATTCAATATTTATATAATTTGCATAATTTATAATAAATATCTTTTAAACTATGCTTCTAATTTACATTAGACTATACATTTTTATATAAAAAGTAATTAAATTCATTATACACACATAAAATAAATTTTATTGCCTCTTGTGTTAATTTACTTCTATGTTACATTATTTAGTATTAATAAGTTGTGATTTATTGATAATTAAGAACTATTTTTGATTAAATGAAAATGCTTTTATAAGATTATGAAAGTGCAAAATAAGCTACTTAATAATTAGAATAAGTAATCTTCAAAGAAATTCAGATTCAAATATGTTTCTTCAGTAACAAAGTTGATTATTCTTTATTTAATTTTTACTTATAAAGACTTTTCTAAGTGTAAAAGGTTTCTTAATGGTATAAGTATTGGATATTATTCTCTTAATAAGAGAGTCTATTAACTTAAAAGAGGATATCATTTAAAAACGGATAAGGTAAATATTGAATTTATGCTCTTCATAAACACGATTAATGAAAAACACATCCTCAAATTATCTTTGATTGTCAATTAGATAATAAAAAGAGATAATGATCTTTAAAAATGAAGTTTAAGAGATAACATTTAGATAAGATAAGTAGAGTGATATGATTTTTTGGAAAAAAACAAATAAATATTTCATATTGTTGTTATTGAATTCAGTGTGAATAGTTTCCAAGTGGAAAATCATCAATAGGTTATGGATAATAATATTCACTATTTTCAAAAGTTTCTGATTCACTTTTGATTAGATTTACAAAATTAGCTGAATGAGATTCAGATATATTTTCTTTCCATTAAATGATTTATTTATTTTTGGAATATACTATGGATAATACTGCAAAATATTACATTCCATTCGCTTATGGATTAAAGAGAGAATAGAGGATTCTTAATCGGTTGCCTTGATCTGCATTAAGTTTAAGGATTCATAATGTTTTTATATTCTTAAAGGGATGCTTCTATGCTTCTTAATCTTTTTCTAAAGCTTGAATTAAAAGAAGCCTTCAGATTCATCATCTTCAATCATTTTTTTATTAATTTAATGTCTAATATCTAAAAGGATATCTTAGAGAATTTAAGCATATATAATTTTAAAGATATTATAAATGATATTAATAACTCATCATTGAAAGGAGAAATAAGATTAGATTGTAGATTAGATAATTATAATTACGATGACAACATTGGAAAAAGTGTTTATAAAATAATAATAATAATGGTAGAATATATATATATGTAAATTCTAACATTTATTTCATTGGATTGCTATCATTTGAAGAAATATAATTTATCCTAAATATCAAATGTAAGATTACAAATTTAGCAAATAATTCTTTACTTTAACTTGAATGTGTTGTAGAGTTATAAATAAGATGCAAATAATATCCAATTTCTTCTTTAATTCTCTCTTACCATAATGGATATTCTTTCAATTAATCTAAGAGATCAATATATTTATTAATAGCTTCTTCTAAATGATGTTCATATGTAAATGTTGTATGTTCACTTCTAAACCAAGTGTTATGAGTGGCAATTTCTTTTGTTAATTCCAAATATAATGATCTGTATTCCCATGTTAATCTATGTAATTCAAGAATGAATGAATATAACTTCTCAAATTGAGTAAATTTCTATTTTGCCAATTCATATTAGTTCACTTCACTAATTATATGATATATAAAATTACAAAGATTCTAATCTTGGAGTCCAATTTCTAGCAATATGAGAATAAAATCTACATTCATAGTATGTCATAGGATCTCTTTCTAAGAATCCTTCTTCAGGATCTTAAAATCCAGCCTTACACATTTCAGTCATTATTCTATCCACTTACACTATTAATAAATTGATCTCTATTAATACATACATGAATAATTAATAACTCTACTCTTTATGAAATAAGAAGCAAATCTAGTTACAATGGACATCCTTCTTTATTTTAATAAATTAATATAAATATCAATAGTATATTCAATGTATATCAAGTTGATATTTTTTTTGGTATTAAAATTAATTACTAATTTTATCTTAAATTATTAAATTTAAGTGCATAAATATATTAAAATGGGTCCAGTCTGTTCTGCCAGAAAACATAAAGCAAAAACTCTAAAATAAAATGATGAATTTAGAACCACCAATTAACCAGGTTTAGAAGCTACATCTTTAGCAGGATAATCTCTTCCTTTAGAAATCAAAAATTAATCTAACTTAGAATAATTGGTATAAGATCTTATGTAGCTCTTTAAAAGATTCTCAATGTTTTTTGATCTTGTTGGCAATCTAGATTAACTTCCATAATTAACTAGAGATAAACTTAATAATTGCATTATAATCAAATAAAATATTTCTATTATCATCCAAAATAATGTGAAAAGAGTCATGAGAGAATAACAAATCATTAAACGAATTGATGAATCAGATTATTATATTATTTATAATGATCGAAAATTTGCTACTACATTCAACTAATTGATGTCTAAATTGGCTAATGTCATATTAACTGATCTTAAACCAGATGAAGATTTTTAATCTGCTTTTCCAATCTTAGCAGTTTCATTTGAGGAGGAAGCCTAAAAAATTAATAATATAGTTGAAAAGTTTAAAAACAATATAATTTTTTCAATTCGAAAAGGAAGTTCATAACATTCACTCTCTATTCCATAATAATAAGCAAATAGAAAATCTTCCCAATAATGAAAATTTATCAATAATAATCTATTAATTCAGTTTATCCAAATCTATATTTTTTTGTTTTTACTAATGGTAATATATCAATTCTTATTTTTATTTAATTATATAGCAAATTTAAATATTTAATAGTTTTTTTGGCAATAAAAACAATATTTTAAATTGGAATGTTACTCTATAAACCTGGGTAAGCATACTTAAAAATTTTTTTAATATAATATTTTTATAAAATTACTGTTTATGAACGAAGAATAAAATTAATATCAGGATAGCATTATTAATAAAAGCCAACTAGAAAATAATCTCAAAGATCTTCTAGAGAGGATTTTATAAAATGCTGAAAAATTCATTGATACTAGAGAAGAGTTCAACTAAATAGAAGTAGAACTAATAGATTATGAAAATTTATCCCATTTGATAGGAATAATAAAGGCAGTGTTTACTAATTGATGATAAAATTTGAAAAGAAATTATCGTAAGTAGTCATAGACATATAATAAAAGAACAGAGGAAAAGTATGAAAAATTAGAATAAACAATGATAAAGTATGATGTAGAAATACGAAATCATATAAGAGTAATAAAAACCTTTATTAAAGATTGAATAACAACTTAAATTATATGTTGAATCAATTTAAACTAAATTAGATGAAAGCGAAATAAATAGAGCTGAATTATTAAATACAACGAAATAACTAATTAGTGTAAAATATTCACAATTATTTAGAATTTAAAAAAAGAAAATTAAACTTATCATGAAGTCTAAGAGAAGCTAAAAAACGAAATTTATTATTTAAAATAAATAATTAATGGTCTAGAGAAAGAGAATAAAAGAAAATCTTTAGATTTAAGTCAAAGAGAGTAATAAATACAGAATTCAAAAGCATTTTAATAACCAATCCCTTAACCATTTCAATTAGAAAGTAGTTGATAATTATTAAATTAGACTAAAAGATTGAAAAATCTTTTTCAGAATATAAAGGAAATTTAAAATAATAATTAGAAAAAGTAATAAAAATAGATAATAATGAGATTCCAATCAAATCTTAATAATATAATATTATTAATTATTGTAATTCAATGAATAAAGTTATATAAAAAATAATTTAACAAAAGGAAGGTTATANACTAATGGTAATATATCAATTCTTATTTTTATTTAATTATATAGCAAATTTAAATATTTAATAGTTTTTTTGGCAATAAAAACAATATTTTAAATTGGAATGTTACTCTATAAACCTGGGTAAGCATACTTAAAAATTTTTTTAATATAATATTTTTATAAAATTACTGTTTATGAACGAAGAATAAAATTAATATCAGGATAGCATTATTAATAAAAGCCAACTAGAAAATAATCTCAAAGATCTTCTAGAGAGGATTTTATAAAATGCTGAAAAATTCATTGATACTAGAGAAGAGTTCAACTAAATAGAAGTAGAACTAATAGATTATGAAAATTTATCCCATTTGATAGGAATAATAAAGGCAGTGTTTACTAATTGATGATAAAATTTGAAAAGAAATTATCGTAAGTAGTCATAGACATATAATAAAAGAACAGAGGAAAAGTATGAAAAATTAGAATAAACAATGATAAAGTATGATGTAGAAATACGAAATCATATAAGAGTAATAAAAACCTTTATTAAAGATTGAATAACAACTTAAATTATATGTTGAATCAATTTAAACTAAATTAGATGAAAGCGAAATAAATAGAGCTGAATTATTAAATACAACGAAATAACTAATTAGTGTAAAATATTCACAATTATTTAGAATTTAAAAAAAGAAAATTAAACTTATCATGAAGTCTAAGAGAAGCTAAAAAACGAAATTTATTATTTAAAATAAATAATTAATGGTCTAGAGAAAGAGAATAAAAGAAAATCTTTAGATTTAAGTCAAAGAGAGTAATAAATACAGAATTCAAAAGCATTTTAATAACCAATCCCTTAACCATTTCAATTAGAAAGTAGTTGATAATTATTAAATTAGACTAAAAGATTGAAAAATCTTTTTCAGAATATAAAGGAAATTTAAAATAATAATTAGAAAAAGTAATAAAAATAGATAATAATGAGATTCCAATCAAATCTTAATAATATAATATTATTAATTATTGTAATTCAATGAATAAAGTTATATAAAAAATAATTTAACAAAAGGAAGGTTATAGATTTTATGGATAAAAATTAAGAAACAAAAATAATTCACTTTCTAATATAAAAGATGTGATATAAAATATCTCTGTTTAAGATAGAAAAAGAGGATTAGGCAGTTAAACTATTTCAAAAAATAGTTCATTATAGAACAGTTAAGTTATTAAAAATAAAAGTATCTAAAAATATATATAAAATTGATATAGAAAATGAAAATTTGAATAAATGTAAAAGTTCTAGAAGAGCTAATATTGGATAAAAATTAATAATGATGGAATCTTAAATAAAATTAACTTGTTGAATTAATTATTTATTGTTTTAAAAAAAAATAATAAAATAAAGTCATAATCACTTCTTTATTTTATTTATTGATTGACGCCAAAATTGAGCACTTTCTTGAATTTCATTAATTAATTTCCATTTTGAAAGTGTGGTTCTTACAGGATTGACTACAGATGTTCTTTTGTTTTCTTATGAATTTGATTATTTTGTTCGTTTTTTCTTATTTTTTCTAATAGCCATTCTTTAATTGATAGCATTATTTTAATCTTGAAGTTATTTCTTAATGACAGAATCATATTCTTTTGAAATTTAATCATACTCTTATAAGAGTGAATTCATATCACCTTTTTAATCTTACTTTCTTTCTTAAACCTCCATACAAATTTCTTTTTCTTTAGCTTAATGCTTTTTAAATACACTAAATCTCATTTTAGAATTAGAGTCAGAATTTTATTGTAAAAATGGTCGATTAAATCTTTATTCTTCATTAATTTTAAGCTAATCGAGTGCTTAAGTATTTATCAATGTAGTAAATCTATTCTAAAGAGCTGTTGATCTTTCATCATTATCCATCATCAATTCTATAGTTTCTGGTCTACTCAATAAAAATTCCATTTTTTCTATGAAGTAATCTTTTAGAGGTTGTAAATTAGGTTCTAATTATTCTATTAAATAACTATATATTTCTAGTAATTTTGTAACATGATCAATGCTGTAAAGTCTTTCATGAAATGCGGCTTCTAATTACAATAGAGTAGTTAATTATTCACTATCAATAGATGATTTTTATTTCTTTTATTATTTTTCAGCTGATTTATATTTAGGTGAGCCCAATGCATTTTACATTGCAGAAACGAATAACATTAATTATAATATATTTATAATTGATCATATAAAGTAAACAATTTCGATTATTAATTGTAGTAAATATTATTTGAATCAATAAAAATATATTATAATTAACATAGCATAATAATAGAAAAAGTTTTTTAATCTGTTTACAAATCATTTTCAATAGTAGGTTACTGTGTTTTGATGTTGTTTGCTTATTTTTAATTCATTTGTTTTCTTTCCAGATGCATGTATTAAGTTTTGATGATGACTTAAAACACTTTTAGGTATTTTATTTTTTAGTTAACCATTTGTAAGTATATCATGCGATGGAGGTGATTATGGTCCTTTAAATTAAAATCCATTTTAAGTCATTTCATGCATAAATAAATTAGCATCTGTTAATTTTGGTGATTTTGGTGATGTTGGTTCATTATTTATTTAATATTTATTGAGTTCCTGAATAAATACAACATTCATTTTATCTTCTTGCATTGTTACTTTTGGAGAAATTTATTTGTATAAATAACCTGATCTAATTACATTTTATCCATCTCCTTCTTTTGATGAAAATCGTTTTTATTTTTGTTATTGTTAATCATCTAAAAAAATATATAGAATGTTAACTTTTGGGTATCAGTAATTTTCCAGCGCTTGAAACCTTCTTGAGTTAAGAGTTATTTATCTCTGTTTATTTTTAAATGGTTTAGAGATTTCCCTTTAAAATATTGCCATCCTTTGTCATAATTGAAGTCTTTCTACTTCCTGAGTTGATATTAGTAGCTTAAACATGTTCACTTAGACCTCTTTTTTCAATTACTAATTAATTTCTTGGTGATGAACTTTTCATATATATATATAATTTAATCTTTATATTCATATGGAAATTAACATATTATTTATAAGTTAATGAGAAATGAACAAGAAATTTTCAATATATCTTAAAAGTTGATTTCTATTGATTATAGAACTGATCTCCTTAACCTTTTTTATTTTATTTTATCTTAATTTTAAATTACAAATAATTACATTTTGTTCATTATCACTTTATTAAAGAACTCTATTATATGGTTTTAAAGCTTATTACTCAACTATTTTAGTTTATTCATAAATTTATAGACTTTAAGGATATTTTTTTTTACCATCATTTTTAATTACATTTGCTTTTTAATAACTTGTTAATAAATGACGAAAACTTTCATCATAATGTGTTGTTTTTGCTCTATCAGTATAAATTTAAAAACCTAAATAGTTTTGTTTCTTTTACAATCATTTTATATAGGAGAATTCTATTGATCTACAAAAGTCCTAATAGATTATGATTTTTTATGAGTTCGAGAGATTCCACATTCTTCATTACCTTCATTTACTTACATCTAAAATTATAAATAATTCTTTACTTTACTAATAGGTAAATTAATTCTATGATTAAAATCCTAAGATTTTTATGTACAAGCTCTATTTATAATAAATATTCGTTACTTTACTTAACGTTTAGGTTCTTTGTAAATACTCTCTGAATTTACATTGTAACGAATACTTTGTTGTATCCTTGATTATTGAGGTGAATTCATTTTTTCAAGACTTGGATTAATAGTTCTTTATGAGTTTGCCTCAATTTATCTTTTCCTTTCACTTGCTTCATACTTATTTTTATAGTTATATGTATTATCTGGTGTATCAGAATGATCAAACACCTTTGAAGGAGAACAAAGAGTTTTATAGGATTATGTATTCTTATTCCTCAACCCATTCAAGACAGTTGGATGATATAATGGCTTTTACTTTTAAATTTATCTTAAATTAATACTTAACTTATATTTCCAATAGGAGTAGAATTCTCAGACATTCTATTTGTTAGTTTCAAAAACGATTCATAATTATCGAATTTCTTCATAACAGATTAATTTAAATTTATCAAAAATTCTCAGCAGAAGTAATTTATTTTTGTTTAATTTTGTCAACATAAATTACTTTTGAGAATGCTCTTTTATGATTTATATTAGCTGTATTTATTTAGATTGATTTTATTACTTCCAGTGCAAATTTCGTCTAATTAATTTTATTTTTAGAATACATATACAAAAAATAATTATAAATGAGTAAAATGAAGCTGAAGCTCACTTAATCATAAAAAGATTTGAATTCCAAATCTGATAAATCAAATTAAAGAAATCCATCATGGGAAATAGAATAAATGATGTCATCACCAGAAGTTAAGAAGTTTGAAGCCTTTTTATTTGAATCAATTACTACTAAATAAAGACTCTCTATGAAATTTGCTTAATTTACTCCTGTTCCCACAAAAAGGAATGATATTAACGAGGATCAATTCAGTTGGAATTACATTCGAAACAGTGATTAATGATTAAACTTCTTATTTATTTTCCATTATAATAAAAACCATTATATTAATCACTTTATTAATCATCATTAAATTAGACAATCTCTTTTACACAACTCTAAACTATATTTCTATAAATTAATTTATCAAATTTTTGAAGAATTATTATTTTTCAATGATTTTAGTATTAGACTAAATTAGAAGATTCATAGAGAATCCTAAAGAGATAATTAAATTGTTAAGAAGATTATTTAATATAATAAGAATAATCACTGAAATGCATAATGTTATTTGTTTTCTGAAATTGATATTTAATTAAATTAAATTAATTTAATATTTAAATAAAATTGGAATACTTTACATATAGAGAAAAATAAAACAGAAAATAAGGGAATTTATAAATTCTTATCATTAAAATTATTTATTCATTATAAGATTATATATATTAACTATAATTCTTTAACTCTTAAGTTTATTTTATGTTAAAATAACTAAAATTTTAATTAAATTAAAGGATCTCTATTAATTTTAATAGTTGAAGTATGATTTAGAAAATTGTATTTAATAATTTTCTATAATTTTCAATTATATATATACTGCTTCAAATCAATATCATTTTTATTAAATTAATGAAGAGCGAACAATTAAAAATATAATGTGATTCATTAATGATAAATTTTGCATTAAAAAAATTAATTAATTAAAAAAAAAAGGACATAAATATTTGGAATTTATGGATTTTTTGAAAAGTGATAAAAATTGATTTTTTATTTAGACAATCAATGTTTTAGTAAGCAGAAGTAGAAAATCAATTAGCATTAAGAAAATTAAAAAGCGAAATTGACACCTAAATTCCATTATACATAAAAATGTGTATAATGGAATTAGGCTTAGATGAAATTGAGGAAAGTGAAAAAATTGATATTTTAAGATTATTAAGTGCACCTAAATTCTAAAGTAGATAATAATTCTTAATTGTTATACCTGAATATTTAATCAAGCATTTATTAAAAATAAGACAAATAGCATTACTTAATAGTCCAGATATAAATTATTCAAATCCAATAAATTTAAAGAGTTTAATATATGGTTCTCTTTTACCATATGAAGATCTTATACTTTAAAAACATCCTATTTTACAAAATATAGTAAAAAATACAAATTTTAAGATAATGGAGTTGCTTGAGACAAAAAAAAAAACAATAAATGTTATAAAGAAAAGAGAAATCTAATTATTAAATCATTAAATAGAAGTTTCAATTAAAAAATCAGCAAAGAAATTTGAATAGAAAAAAAATTGTCCAAAATGTTTATGTAAATATCGAGGTTTCAAATATAATGAAGAATTAATCTAAACATCTCATATTCTTAAATGTAAAAGATGTAAAGAGTACTATCATTCATGTTGTATTTAAAAATAATTTCAGGATAAGAAAACTTATTTTTTATGCCATTTTTGTTTATTGTAATTTATAAGTCCTATGGAGAAAGTAATATCTATATTACATGAACCAGAAATTATTAATTTAGAAGATGAAAACAAAGAAAAAACTTTATAATTTGAGTGCCCTACACTTGAATAATAGTATCAAATTTAAATGAGATGTTTAAAGATTGGAGAAGTTGATAAATTAGTTTGGCCAGAATCTGGAGAAATCTATTTCAATAATTAAAAAGTAATATAATTTGATTAAAAAATGTGTAAAAAGAGTGGAGAATCTTATATTGTTAATTAATCTATAAAATTTGGAATGACAAACAAAGTCACAATACTATATTAACAATCTATCTTTAAATAACTAATGTAATTAAATATAAGCTAGAAATAATAACCTCTAAATCAAAATTAATATATAATCGTAATTTATAGTGTTAAAGTCTTTAATTATAGAGAATTTTTATTGGAATTATAAAATGATGAATCATTATCAATTAATGAATCATAAAATAAAATTATTTCTTATATTAATCAAAAAGGTTTATAAACATTAAAAATTTCAATAATAGATATTTAGAGTTCAAAAATAATAAAACTACCAGGAAAAGGATCAATATGTAATCATATCTAATGTTTTGATTTAGAAATATTTGTTCAATAAAATTAAATAGAAAACAAATGGATTTGTCCTATTTGTTAATAAAAATGTTTCAAATTAATTATAGATCAATTTTAAAAATCAATAATCGAAAAAATTATATAAAAATAACTTAAAATAACAGAAATTGAATTTAATAGAGAGGGTTAGATTACAGAAGAATTATTTGATAATCTTAATGAAAAGATTACAAACATAGAAGATGAAATGTAAATTGAACTTTGATTTGAGATGAAAATTTTTTGTTGTAAATATTACAGATCAATCATCATCTAAGTTCTTTTGGTTGTAGTAAGATTATCCCAATAAGGTGATAATTATAATTTTTATCTATTTCATTTCATATAGAAGTTGTGAAATTTCAAACCTGATAATTGAGTCATTACCTTCTAAATATATATTGTGTTTATCATCTTGATCTCTCTTTTATTTAGCCTTCATCTTTCTTCTTAAATACCTTCTAATTAATCTCTTAATTTATCTCATACCCCTTAATCCTTCAAATAATACTCTTTATTGTTAAGGTAATAATTCTTTAGTTGTATCAAGATATCTTTGCTTTTATGCAAAAAATGATTTTTCTTCTTTTTAATTTTTTGGTGTTTAAGTCTTAGGTTATTAATTAGAACTTCTTAATTAGGGAGATGAAGCTTATAGATTATTTAAATCATTTATAGCTCTTTATTATTTAGCAAAATTAACTTCGACTGTTAATCGAGTAACAATTTGCTCTTCTTATTGATTTTCAAGATTTTCAATAAAATAAATAAATTCTTCTTCTTCAGATCTTATTAAACATGCTATAGCTGCCAATCCATCTCTAGTTATATTAATTATCTTTTTAGTTTTCTTGTTTGTCTTTTTATCTTATATTGCCATCAATTTAATCTTTTGAATTGTTTTTTCAAATAAATTTTCTTCAGTATTCTCTAAATCTTTATAACCTGGATCAAGATTATACCGATGAATTAATAATAATAATTGCTTATATGCTTTACAATTTTGTAAATTAGTTTTAACTTAGATTAACATTAATCTCCATTGTTTAATAGGAAATGATAATTTTTATTATTTAAGTAAACCAATTACTTAAGTAGCTTATTTAGATAAATCTTCGTATTATTCTAGTAAATATTATCTCTCAGATAATAAATATAATGTATCAACAAAATGTATATGATAATCACCAATAGCTTCTTGATATATTATTAAAGAATCAATAAGAAAATTAAATATTTAATTTTGAAATTCATCAATTTATTATCCTCTAACATTTTTTACTTTAGATTTTTAACTTTAATATTTAGATTAACTTCCATAATATTTGGCTAATATTGAAGTATAATTTGTAAAGAAATATGCTTCAATTCTTTATCTTTCCCAAAAGTTTAAAATTTATCCTAATAATCTATAAATATCAGCAATAAAAAGTAAATTGATATGTCTTTTAGATTTTAACATATCGAAAATTTCTGTTCTTCTAATTTCAAATACAGTAAGATTTCCTTTTTTTGGATCAACTTTATTAAAGCATGATATAATTTTTAATATTCCTTCATTACTATTATGAATGTCTTCATCTTTATCATGACCTAAAACAGCTATTTTTCCAAGTTCTGGAGGATCATAATCAATACCTTTACTTAAATCAAGTAATTTGATTAATAAATCATAAGCATTTTCAAATTATACATTATCTACATATAAAGAACTTATATTCAAAGCAATATCAAGTGAAGCTCTATCACTTGATTTTATTAATAAAAAGTTTTTAAAATTTTTATCTCCTTATGTTAATTAATTAAGTAATAACATTCCTTATTCATTGTCATCTAATAATTTAATAAATGCTGTTAAATATAAATTTAATGCTTCTGAATAATTTCCATATTTATGATGATAACTTCCTATCATTCTATCTATTTAACCATCTAATTTTGTAGAATAATGAGTCTCACATACAATTTTAAATGTTTCAATCAATTATAAAGTAGCTTTTTTTATAAGTTAATTCTTATTTCGTGCTAATAAAATTTCTAATAGTTTTGTTCTTACTTATAAAACAGGAACTGATACTTTACCATATTCTTCTTCAAAAATTACAAGAGCACTTTCTGTATGAACTCTTGCATCTGTATATTATCCTAATTTAAATAAGAGATTTCCTAAATTTGCATGCTTATAAGCAATTTAAAGAGGATTAATCTTTTTTTTTACTTATTAAAATAATTGAAGTGAATTCATTAAATATTATTTAGCATCAATATAAAATCCTTAATTTGCTAAAACTCTTGACATTTAATCATAAATTAGACTCATCTTAATTATTAATTATTAATCTAATTGATTATTGTCATACAACTCTTTAATAATTATAAATGATCTTTTAAAAAATATAAATGTTTCTTCATGTTATCCTCTCTATCCATATATATATCCAACCAAAAAATAAACATCTGATCTAATAGAGCTTTTTAATACATTCTCAAAAATATTAGTATTTAAATATTTATCCTTCTCAATAAAACTTAAAAATTCCTCTACATAACTAATAGATAATTTTTTTAAATTTAATGAAATACAATCCCAAATAACACGCATATAATTTTATACTAATAATACAAGTATTGGTGCTTATTGTAATTTAAAATAATTTTATTCCTTTTAATTTCTTTTTTACAATTAGAGATGAATCATTGATGTTCCTACATATTCAACCCTATTTGAAACTTAAAATTATGAATATCCTACTTGTTCTTCTCTTTCTTATGATAATAATTTTGGATCACTTAATTAAGTACCTATTCTACTATTATTAGTTTATGTTTTAGAAATTTCATTAACTTATTGTTATTTATAAAGCTTCATTAATTCTTCTTTGGAACGTTCAACAGCAACTTTAGCTGAAGCATCTTTATTTTATAAAAGATAGAGCAATCCCATCCATCTACTGATATCACTTTGAATTTATTAATATTCGAAATATAAATCTTCATCCACTTTTTATTTTCTAAGATCACAGGCTAATTAAGAAAATAATTTTAAACTTTCATCATATTTTTATAAATAAAATTAAATTTTTGCCCATCTCATTGTATATTCATCTATTAATGTTTATTCAAATCTAAATAAATTATACATATATTATTAATATAAATTATAACATAACATTGCTTTTTTTTCTTCTTTCTATTTTATATATATGTAACCCAACCAATCATATACTTCCATTAATAATCTTACAGTTAAATTATCTCTCTGTGGAGGAGGTAAAGTTGTTTTAAATTTTTTTTATTATTCTTAATAATCCTTTAGCATTTATACTTTTAATTGTTAAAACTCTTTTAATTGATGAACAGAAATATTTTATGTTTATTTAATTCTTAATTCATCAGCAATCTAATATTGTTATAATTGAACTGCATCTAAAAATAATTCTTAAGCTTTTTTTATATCACCTGCATAATAAAACATCTTACCAAATACAAATTTCTTAAAGAATTAATCTATTTTAACTCTTTTATTATTATCAATTGTTAATTAAAATAATTCAACTTATTATTACATATCTTCTAAATCTGTATAAAGTGATTTTAATAAGAATCCAAAAAAATTAAAAAATAAAACTACTGTTTCCAAACAATGAAAACTACTTAAAGCTTCTTACATAATACTCATAGCTTTTTATAAATTAGACTTCATATTCTCCATATCATTTGTTAAGAAATTTAAATAACTCAAATAACCTAAATTTAATAGTCTAAGAGAATCCATTTCACTTCCTGATCGTGTTATATTTGATATCAATTTAAGAGATATATCAAAGTAATATTTACTCAATTCAAATTAACTTACTTCATAATATGCCTTTCCTCTATTATAACATGATAAGATTAAACTTTTACTTATGTAATCATACTTTTAACATTATTATTCATGATATTCATTTAATTATTATATATATTTAAATGCCTCAAAATATCCATCTTAATCAAGTTGCAATAGAAAATAATAATGTATAAATTGATAATAAGCTTTTTCATTTATTTCTTTAAGATTATTTTTAGAGATTTAAAGTACTCTATTAAATAACTATAAAGCATCTTCACCTTCTCCTGATATAAAAGTAATTAGTCCTTAATAAAATTTAATATTAGATTAGTTGATCTTTTTCAAAGTCTTAGGATCAGCATTCTAAATATCTGATTCAAGTGAAGTAAATGTTGTATATGCTAACTCTAATTCTCTATTTTACATATAACAAAAACCTAGACAGAATTTTAGAAATACATATTCAGTTTTTGAAAAAAAGATTTCACTAGCATTACTAATTTTATAATGAGCTAATTTATTATGATCATTAAGTTATAATGAAGCTATTGTTTTTATGATATATTTAGCAGCTTCTTATCCAATTCTAGTATTTCTTATAAGCATATATCCTTAGACTTAATAAAAATACTTTCTTAAATCATAAAATTAATCAGAAACATTAAATGCTCTTATTAAAAGACCTCCTTTATTTGATTCATAATCTACAATTGCAGATAATTCTGTTTATGGTTGATCAGCTAAAGGTTTTTCTTATTAAACAACATTAATTTATTTTTCAGATTTCTTCTTATCTGATTATTAAGTCGAAATTTTCTCATTTTTTGATTTACTAATTGGTTCATTTGATAGATTAGGTTTTTAAAAGAAAATAATATCATTTGGAGGATCAAATTCTTCTTCTTATAATTAATCCATAATTCTTTTCCAATCACAATTTGGTTTAAGCATATCTTATAAATATAATATTACAATCTAATAATTTTATTATTTATTGTTAATTAATTAATATTATGCTAAGAATGACATTATTTCTATATAATTTTTAGCTTAATACTCTTTAAATTCTTCTAAAGTCTTAACTCTTTAATTAAGATAAGATTCATCAGTATGTAATCCACTAAAAGATTTAATATATTTGGCTGCTTAACTGATATCATTTTTGTTACTTTAATTAGAATGATGTGAAGTTTTAGATTTAATTTAACACCATTGTTCAAATTTTCCTAAACTAATCATTTGAATAGCAATAATTGCTAAACTATAAAAATTTTATTGCATAATTAAAGAATTTAATATAATATCTTCAGTATTTCTGACAAGTCTTTCATTTTTAGCTTCTTGACTCATTTTATCAATATTTTTATTCCAATATAAAAATAATCCTTTTTCAATAACAGGTCTTATAGTTTCATTAAAAAAGATTAGATGTCTAGGTTTGACTTATTTGATATAGTATTATAAATATGAATGAGTACAACATATTTCATATTTATCTGCTTCATCTTCTAATTTACTATCATCATCTTAATCTGCCAATAATTCTTCACTTTCAACTTCACTATGATGACCAGAATATATTCTAGATGACTTTTTAATTAAAGTTTAACTAATAGGTTTTTTAACAACATAACTAGTTATTCTTAATTCATTGAAACCTTTAATTTTATATTAACCATCTCCACTTAAATAAATATTTTCATCATTAACATTCCCATGATTAATATAAATTGATTTTGCATCTCTTAGAGCTCTCATCATAAGAATTAAGAATCCCAAAATTTCTTATTCTTTATAAGCACCTTCCGTTTTAGGTAATGAAGCTCTAATTTTTATTACTTCTCTCAATGTTGCTATTGGCATATCTGTAACTCTTAAAAATATATTTGAATAATTTAAGAGAAACCATTACTGTTGATATGAAACATTATAAATATCAGATGAAATAGTGTCTTATTTTGTTAATGACAATAATGATTATATTGATTTATTGAAATAGAAATTCTCTTCAAATTATTAAAGATATTCATATTTCTTAATTTAAGTTATTTCAACTAAATATTTTTATTTTAAATTAGAAAGTCTTTTACCTGTCCATAACATCGATTTATAACTTTCAGATTCATCTAATTATATAATTTCATCAAGTACTATGTTTTACAAATATTCAGAGTGATCTTCCCATAATAATTCATCAGAATTTTTAAGTGGAAAATATGCTAAAGGTTCACATTACTTTTCATTAAGCATTCTTAAAGTACTATAACCCATAATTTATTAAAGTAATTCATCTTTATCTAATAAACTAAAATTATATATTCTTTATTATGTAGTTTCATCAAAATATTTAAAGTCCTTTCTTAGATATCTTTTCTCCATCTATCTTCTTTATATTTTTTCAAGTTCCTATTTCAATTTCCTTTCAATTTCTTACTCTTACATTTTATCTATTAATTCTAACTTTCTCTACTCTTCTTTTTTTTTCTTTGCTGCTTATTTAAATTCTTCTTTTGATATTGTAGAAGCACCAATATTAAAATCAACAAATTTTCCTTTTTTACCACCTTACTTAGTTCCTTTACTTTCTCCTGCTGAAGTAGCCCCTCTTAAAGTATTATTTATGTTGTTACAAACATCTATGCAGAAGTTTCCCATTTTATTTTAAATTATATAAATAACTACATATAATTTATTTTCTTCTAAACATCATACCTTTACAATATATACTTAAATTTTAATTTATTCTATTCTATAAACTAAATAAAAAATTATCACAATCCATATAATTTTAATCATAATAAATAATTCTTATATATCATGATAAGTAAACTTTCTTCATTTTTTAAATTTTAACTCTATCAATAGGACAATGATCTATCTTTTTTGAACACTCTTCACACACACAAACATGTCCACAAGGTTTCAATACTATACAATATTCCTTTTATAGACATATTACACAAAACTTTTGAATCAGTGAATTTTTATATAGAGAAATTTAGTTATTTGTTTTAACTAATTAATCTTCCACTTTCTTTATATCCTCAAAACTTTATTATCTCATTGTTTCATAATCTCCTTCATATAATTTTATTTATAATTTCATTTATCTATTCACTTCCTCTATTTATTTTACTTTATTTTTTTCTCGTTACAACTCATGATGAATCATCAAGTAATTCTATTATAAAACTTAATTCTGTTCTTTCTTTGTTCTTTAATCCCAATATTGATTTGGACTTTAATTCAAAAATTCTCTAAATATTCTAATCACTCGAAAAAGTTGTTTATGTGCCAAATTTAACTAATCTTATAAAGAGTTCCCAATTATATCCAAACACTAAGAATCAACTAAACTTTTTATATCATCATCATTTTAACAACATAGAATCTCTTCAACTAGCATTTCATCATCTTATTCATTCATCTTTAAAACAATAATTAAATATCAATATTAAATTAAGGACTCACATAATTATCTAAATACTTAATCTATTGATTCTAATAATTACTTTCATAATAATATAATTTACAAATATTTTATTACAAGTTCTTCTTTATAACAATTAATCTAAATAAATGTTGTATCAAATAAGATATTTAAGTTTTTCCAACTTTTCTTCTTTCCCTTTCTTTCTGATACAATTATTTGAAATTTCACTTAAAGCTAATTCAATCAAGATATATAATCTAAATACCAAAATATTTAATTCATGACAATTCTATTTTAAACTTGTGCAAGACAAAAAACTTTTAATTTTCTAAAATATCTAATTTGTTAAAATATCTAAATAAATTATTTAGTTTAAAATTAGAATATTTTAGTAAAGAGAATTTAAATTCTTATATATGATATGAATATCTAAATTTATTTATTCTTTTTTTTTTTGTAATAATTTTTCTAATAAAATATAATTTGTAAAAATGACAGAAGAATAGAGTGATTATGTGTTTAAATTCATCATTATAGGAAATGGTAATTGTGGTAAAACAAGTCTCCTTTATCATTATAATAATGGGAAATGTAATTTATAAGTTGATTAAAGAAATTTAAAATGTAAAGCAGACAGTAGGAGTTGAATTTTCAACAAAAGTAATTTAAGTGAAACAAAAGAGAATAAAAATGTAACTATGGGATACTGCTGGTTAAGAGAGATATAGAGCTTTAACTAAGGGTTATTATAGAGGTGCATTAGGAGCATTAATTGTATTTGATGTCACTAAGTACAAATATACAGTAATATAGTTCAGAGTCTTTTGAGGCTCTTAAAGAATGGATTAAAAATGCAAGAGACTTTTCTAAACCATCTATTTAAATAATTATTGTAGGAAATAAAATAGATCTAGAAAAATAAAGGTAAAATTATATATTTATCATAAAGAGTAATTTCTGAAGAATCTGCAAAATAATTTTGTTAAGAAAATGATGTATAATATGTAGAGACTAGTGCGGCAACTGGATATTAAGTCAATGAAGCATTCACTCAAATTACTATATAAATATTGGATTTATTATAGTAAGGAGCAATAGATGGAGAAATGATCAAACCTAAATTTTTAAATTAAAAAAAAGTAAATGAAACAGATAAATAACAGTAATGTAATTGTTGAACTCTTGTTTTTATTATATAATTATAACATAAATTCTAAGCAATATATATATCTGTTTAAATATTGTTTCTTTTTATATATAATTATATATATATATATATCATAAATGATAACCTTCTCAAAGGTTTTCAACGTTACCACCTTCATCATCAAGTTCTGAGGTCCATAATGTTAAGTTATCTCTAATTAATTACATGATGGTAGTTGCATCTTTGTATTGATCTTCTTAAATTTATTCAATATCAGCAATAGCATCATCAAAAGCCTATAAAAGATTAATAAGATTGAATTACTGATTTAGCTAATTAACATGCTTTGGCAGCATCGTTTAAGACTTCATAGTAGAAAACTGAAAAGTTCAAAGCAAGTCCTAATCTGATTGGATTTGTTGTTTTTAATTCTGAATTAGCAACATTTGAAGCAGCTTAATAAGCGGCAAGAGCACCATCAGCAGCCTTCTTATGTTAATCACCAGAAGCATATTCAGAAATGTATCTATGATAATCTCCTTTCATCTTATGGAAGAAAACTTTAGCTTCAGGAGTTGAAGCTGTTTTGATCAAATGGCTGTCGATCAAATTCAAGATATCATGACAATATTGATTAAGCTCTTCTTCAATCTTTTTCTTATAGCTTCTAATCAACACAAGATTCTTTTATGAGGCAGGTTGGGATTGAGCCTAAAATTTAAATTTTATTTCTTACTTTTCCTTCTTCTTTGTTTTCAATGCTGGACAATACTCTCCAAGCTGTTCTTCTTCCACCGATACTATTTTTATAGGCAACAGAAAGAAGGTTTCTCTCTTCGATAGACAACTCTTATCCATTTTGAACCACTTATTTGATGTAATTCACCATATCTTCAAATCTCTCTGTCTATTCTGTCAATTTGGTCATATAGATAAGTTCTTCCCTGGTGCTCATTTAGATATTTAAAATTTAAATTCTTATTTGTATCCAAAATCAAAGATCAAGCTTAAATATAGCGAATTACAATATATTCAATAAATCTAAATTTATTTAAATAAATAAAAAATATCAAACATTATTTTTATATATATTTTTTAATATATATATATACATATACATATAAACATTGATTTATCTCAACTTTCCTACCCTAAACTCAAATATCCTTTCTTTTATTATTTTAATATCATTCCCACTATATTATTCTAAATCTAGATATTTTTTATTGAAATTTTTAAACCCCAT
The DNA here is from genome assembly GCA_905182985.1 of Paramecium sonneborni. NCBI lineage: Eukaryota > Ciliophora > Oligohymenophorea > Peniculida > Parameciidae > Paramecium > Paramecium sonneborni. The sequence goes on from CAJJDN010000055.1 coordinate 214,796, forward strand.
TCAATATATCTTATATTGTGATAACTGCCGCATAATTTCAAATTACTCATTAATATACATTGCTCAAGTTTAAAATGTGATTCATTAAATATTGATGTATTAAATATAAATCCAATAACAATTATTCTTAATTTTCTGAAACTAATCTAAACTCTTTTCTATTTCTTTAATTTTTATATCACTTAAAACATACAATTAATTTTACGGAACTCTTATAATCATTAATTTATGATATTTTTTATGAAATTCTTAATCTATTTTATATCAAAAAAGATTCTATAAAATAAATCTCATTATTTTTATTCAAAAAATATGAGAATTACTGAATAATAATAATATTAATCTAATATGCTATTGAATATGTTAATATTAAATCGAAAATATTTTGGTTTGTAGTTTCTTTTATAAAGAAAAATAAAATATACATATACTAATTAAAAATTATAATCTTTATCAATTATTGATTTTTTATCAATAAATAAATCAATAAAAGTAGAAACCTTGAGTTATACGAAATTTAAAATTGTTATTATTATTTAAATTTATATGTAAGAATAGTATTTTAAGAAAATAAATCAATACTACTTTTAAAAAGTAATCGGGAATGTAAGTTATATTTAGATATTTAAAGGGGGCTTTTGGAATAGTGTATTTAGGATGGGATGATAATTTTAAAAGATAAGTAGCAATAAAGGAAATTTGTATATCTAAATTTGACCTTGATTAAATATAGGATAAGAGACAATATTAAATGATTGAAAAAGAAATAGAAATATGCAAGAAATTAAAAAATAAAAACATTGTTGAATTGTATGATAGTTTTAAGGCTGAAAAATACATTTATATTATTTTTGAGTATTGTAGTAATGGTGATTTGGAGATATTATTTAAAAAAAATAGGTTTTAAGAAGGTGAAGTAAAAGCTATATTTTAATAAATAATTGGAGGAATAAAATATTTGTATCATTAGAAAGTTGTTCATAGAGATATTAAACTTGCAAATATTTATATAAATTAAGAATGGATAATAAAGTTAGGAGATTTTGGTTTTGCAAGAAACTTTGATAGTTAAATGTAATCATATTGTGGAACTCCAATTACAATGGCTCCTGAAATTATATGTGGAAAGGGAGAATATGATGAAAAATGTGATATTTGGTCTTTAGGAATGATTTTATACATCATGATTTTTGGTAATAGCTATTTGTAATAATTTATTACTGCAAAAACTTCTCTAAAAGAATTTTCAAAAATAGTGCAGAAATAAGAAGTAATAAATGTATATAATTAAAGGTAATATATCCAGCTAAAACTTAAATTTCTTAAGGATTGAAAGATTTATTTTCAAAAATGCTAGAAGTAGATTCTAAAAAGAGAATTGGTTATTAAGAATTATTTGAACATAATTGGATTACTGATGGGGAGAATGAAAGTTTTAAAAAAAGTGTGAGATTTATATCCAAGAGAATGAATTAAGGAGAAATTAGTGATATTAAGATTCCTTTACAATTAACTATAAATGAATAATTAAGTTATTAATTTGGTTAGTATGGAATCATAAGAAATGAAATTATTGAAAATATTAGAGATATATTGAATATATGTTAAAATATTGAAAATACAAAAAAGCTTTGTGAAAATTTTTTAAAGAAACTAAGATCTTCATAAAACAATTATTAAATAACATTGATAATAAAGGATTAAAATAGAGTTTATAAGGAAGGTAAAGTAAAGATTTTCGATATAAAATTTAAGCTAATTTATTTATTAGTTAGAATTATGTTAGAATTGATAAAAACAGACAATGTTACAATTTAAAGATTAGAGAAAGTGTAAAAACTATTTGATATAGCCTAAAAAATTAATATAAGCAATATGATAAATATTAAAATAATAAAAGAAGAAATATAAAAGATGAATGATTAAGAATTAAATCAGTAGTTTGAACAAATAGGTGATGAATTAAGAGAAATAATGATTTAACAATAAGCAAGATAATAATAACGACCACATAAGAAAGAATATGAAATACTATTTGAAAATAAGTAATTAGAAGAATAGACTTTTCAGATGTTGGGAATGATAATTGAAAATTAATTGTTACTTCTAAATGAAAAAATATGAAATACTTATAATAAAATTTATTATGTTATAAATTTAGAAAGTAAATATTGCCACTTTGTATAACAGAAATGAAGAATACAAATCCTGCAATAGAGAAACCGATAGAGAAGATGGATAAAAAATTCGTATAGTTTTTTAATAATGTTAGAAAAGTTCAAAGATTTACTACATTAAAATATTATACCTATCAATGAACTACTTCATTTGGCTTGGTCAGGAGTGCCTAGTGAACTGAGAAGTGTAGTTTGGAGACTTTTATTGAAATATTAATCTCCAAATAGGGATGCAAATGTATTTTGGATAATAGACTTCTTAGTTTTCAATTATAGAGAGAAAAAGAAGTATGTACTATGAAATGTGTGATATTTATTTTGCCAAAAATTAACAGTATGATGAAAGAGAAAAAAAGATTTTAAAATAAATTTCTGAGGATGTTAAACGAACAATACCTGATTCTTAAGTTTTTAGAAATCCTTAAATTTAAACTTTACTTGAAAGAATACTTTTTATATGGAATATAAGAAATCCTGCTTGTGGATATGTGTAAGGAATGAATGATATTGTTACACCTTTTTTAATTGTATTCTTATCTGATTATGTTGATATTGATACAACAAAATTAAAATTCAATAATGAGAAACAATTAGATCATTTAGATTAAAGATTAATTAGATAAGTAGAAGCAGATTCATATTGGTGTTTATGTAAATTATTAGAAAACGTTCTTGATAATTATACCAATTCATAACCTGGATTAGTTAGATTTTATAACAAATTTAAGGAAATATTGTAAGCATTGGATAAGAAACTTTATGAACATCTTACTGCTACATTATGTAATAATCTAATATAATAATAGCCATGGAATTATATGCATTCGTATTTAAATGGAGTACTTGTATGTTACTAAGAATGTTTTAATTTGAAGTTGGCCTTAGATTATTTGATACTTTATTAGCTGAAGAGAAAAGTATATATTATTTTCATTTTTAGACTATTTTGAATTGTGCCTCTTCATTATTATATCTATTTTAATGAAATTTTCACTCAAAATTTAGAAATTATAATATGATGAAATTATGATTCTTCTAGAAAAAATACCTACAAGAGAATGGTCAGAATCAGATTTGAGTCTTTGTTTATCAGAGGCTTATGCTTACTAAAAGATTTTTTCTAAAAAATGAATTATATCCAATATCTTAATGATATTATGGAAATTTCAATTATTAAACTTATATTATTTATTAAAAATAAATAATTGTATTTTTTATTTAATCAAATATGATAATTACATTTCATTTTATTATTTATTTATATTTTTAATAAATCATACAATTTAATAAAAAAATTTATTTATTTTTAATAAAAGATTCATTCCTTTTTTAAGAACTTTTTCCAACTGAACTACTGCTAATCATTTAAAATTTGAAAATTAAGAATAGTATGATTTAAGGATGAAGTTCTTAAAAAGCTTAATAAATGTTATTTTAATTTATATAAAAATTAATTAAAAATTTTTTATGTTTTCATTATTGTAATTTTATAGTTTAATTTTAGGAATCTGATTTTAGAAATTCATTTGAGTATTATGAATGGTTTCCTCTATTGAGTAAGATGTTTTATTAAAGCAATCCAAAAACACAAAGGGCAAGTGTTTTATTATAATGATGCTTTGCTATAATTTCTTGTCTAACTCTCACTTTTTTTAAGGAAATTTTCAATTTCCAAAATTAAAACAATTTTTTAATTCTTTAGTAAGAATATATTTATTTTGCCTTTTTTTCTTTAACATATTCCTTCCAAATTTTAAAAAACCATTTTAATGTTGGTGAAATTGGATATGATTTTTGCCATTTTAAAAAGAATTGTTTCATTATAATCAATTTAATTGCTCTTTTTTTCTCTTTTGCTATAATACTCCACTAAAATAAAATTTATTTTAAAAGGAAATGCTATATATGAGCTTTTAAATTATTAGCAATTTATTAATATTATTACTTTTAAACTTATTTATTATAGTTTTTGATAAATTCACACCAAATCTGCTTTTATAAATTCTGTATTCTTGCCTTAGAAAAAAGAATAGTTTTTGCAATCTATTTTGCCTATCTCATAATATTTTTAAATTTCCGATTTTATAATAGTATTGCTAACTTTTCTAATTTACAATGACAAAAAGTTTATATAATGGAAATTTAATCTTAAAACAAAGAGTTTTTCATTTCTATAAAATCTCTACAACTTTATTCCACTTTTGGTATTTTAATAGATTATTACAAAAAGGATTTGGTTGGTGTTTTAATACATTTAAAGAATTTAGGTTTAGGATGTAGCTAACTTTCGTAGTATCTGAATTTAGTCTTTCTATCAAATGTAAGTTATTATTCTAGTTCTTGTTCATATTGCTATCTTAATTGCTTACTTTATTATAACATAATAAAACTTAAATAAAAATAAAATATCAGTTAATTTTAATAACATTTACACAAGTCATCACTTGAACTTTTTGTAATCTACTTAGAATTCATAACGAATCCTTCAATACTATTCATTTGCGTCTTTTAAACAAAAATATAAATTTTATTTCTACTAGTCATATCAACAAAAATATCCATTTTGACAGCCCACAGCAGGAAGATTCTAATATACATTCATTTAAATTAAAGTAAACCATTCGTTTTTTAAAAAAATATATTAATTAATTACTTTGATGAGATTATATGATTGAACATAAAACCTTATTATTATATATTCTATTATCAGAATACAATATTAATTAATTTTGTGAATATTTCCAATCTAAAAATGTTACAGCTAACTTATATCCAGTTAATTCAACAATTTAGTTTTAATTAAAATTAAACGCTTTAACATTTTAATCTTCAGAATCTGTTGTAAATATATCTTATTCTGGATTGAATATGCAGACCCAGATATCTGCATGTATATTAAATGATCCTAAAATTTAGATTCTTCTGTTGGAGGATGAAAATATGAATAGATCTAATTCATTCCTATACATTGTTAATAAACCATGAGTTAATGAAATCAGCAAATAATCAGTTGTAATCTTATACAATTAATTGAACCTTCAATTGAATCAAAATGAACTATATTTATTATCTTAATATTTATTTAATGATCTTTTCATTATTCCATTATAGATAATATTTTCTTTGAAAGTGATCGAACGAATTGTTAATCCTATAATATTATTCACTTTTGACTTCTCCATTATAGATTAATCATTTTTATTTACATATGTCTAATGAATTAATTTTAATATTTCCTTAAAATCATTTTTATAAGAATATATTCTAAATTTTGTTAGTCCTCCAAATTCTTTGTATAAAATATCAGCACCTTTATAAATAGTTAACATTTCAAATAAAATAAATTATTGACTGTATTACTTACTAACCTTATCCAAAATTTATAAGTATAAGATTGTAATTTCTTTATTCTTATTTTAAAATACTAATTCATAATCATTTTAAAAATAAGCTGCCTATAAAAATCCCTTTCCATCATTATTATGAATAATTATTGAACAATTTTATATTATTTCATCTTTACTTATATTTTTCCATCATATAAAAAATAAGCTATTAATTTAAGCAATAATTAAAATTGTTTCCTGGTTCAGTTTCAAATAATAAAACCTTTTCTAATTCTTAATGATTTCAAGAGAAATCGTTTAGTAGAGAAGAAGATGGAATAATATAGAGAGATACATAATTAGATACTACGAAGTAGTGGGAAAGAGGAACACAGGAAAGTGGATACCAACAGAATTAGAAAAGTACCAAATTATGGTTATTTTGATCAATGGAGATACTCGAATGTGAGGTGTAATGAACATTAAGATCAATGGTTCAATAGAGAACACATCTTAGAACATCTGGTAACCGGGTGGCCCAATGGATAGAAGTGGGCCATGGAGCTGGAAGAGTTAAATGAGTGGATTCTGAGTGAGAAAAACTTTGGAATTCGTTGTGCTGAAAAGAAAAATAAGATTATGAGATATATTTCCAATAAGATAAGGAAAATTATAGAATAACATGGGATTTTCTTTAACAAGAAATAACAGAGATGGGATAAGAAAGAGGATTAGAATGATTTTTGAGTATTCAAATTTACAATTTACAATTTACAAAATCGTTTAGTTCTTAATAAATAATAAACTGAATTCAAAACACAACCATGGAAACATTTAATCTATAGAAGTGTAGTTGCATTGACTAAAATAATTTATTCAGCAATTTGACTATGAGATATATATTTCATAAATACTGATTTATATATTTACTTTTTTATTAATCTTAAGACCCAATTAACAAATATCTCCATCATTTCTAATAGTATAATAAAATTATCATTGATAATTAAATTATAAATTACATTTTGATTTGTTTAAAATTATGTAACCTTATTAAATATTCTATTAAATAGATTTATATTTTTACATATTATCATAGACAGCTATTATTATTAAAATAAAGAAGGGATTAGAATCTGAAAGTAGCTATTCTAATAGATAAGATATACAATGATTAATTTGATAATTATAAATATATTTTGGCTTTTACGTCTTAGAATGTTATTAACAAAATAAAATATTTATATGAAGACACAATCAGAATTAATCAAAAAATTTCTAATATAATTACAAACTCATTGCAAACTTATCAGTTTTGCAAATTATGTTGCCAAGTGATCATCATCTAAAAATATCTACTAAAAATTCTTGGCATTAAAACCGTCTTAATATAAACTTTAAATATCGTTGCATCCTCTTTCAGAAATAATCACTACATTAATTTTCATATTGTAAGATGGATTCACTAAATTGTTGAAGCTAGTATGCAACAGAAACTATTAAATTTATTAAGAAAGATCATCTTCATTATTTGCTATAAGATTGCTTTTATTTTCTTTATGTGATATGTCCCAACCCTAATCAATATATGCTAACAAATGCTATAACTTTAATAGACTTAAATTAGGGGTTTCAAATAGGGGCATTTACAAAGTTTGCATTAAAATCACTGTTATATTGGCTTCAATTGATTCAGGTAATTTTTTAACTCTAAATATATTAATACAAATTTTAATATACATATGTGTTGATAAACGATGTGCAAAGAACAACATCTCTCCTAAACCTATAATGTTGATTGTCTTTGTATTTTAGGATAGATATGGAATTATAAATTCATGAATCCTTTCAACATATCTAAATTCCTCTTCTTCCATTGAATCTGAAATTTCTTATAATTATAAAACTTCAGTATATGGAGTTGAAAACACAAAAAGTGTAGCATTTAATTATTAAGCCAGTTCAGGTAATTTTATGTGGTCATAAAAAAAATTAAAGGATTAACCAAGTGGTGGGAATATGACATATACATTTTCAAAAAGATGAGTGTGAATTTCAACTTAAAACAATTGATTTACTCTTAATTCTGTACCTAAATCTACTATTGAATAATTATATAAATTAAGTAATTCTGATGTAGTATTTATGCAAACATTATCCATGGATACACAATCTTCTACACAATAATTTGATTTTAATTTATATGGATGTACACATTAAACACATCTCTAATTATATTCGTGATAACAATATTCACAATTTAGTGAACATGGCTAACAATTAAATTAACTAGTGTCAAATGATGTATTAAGTGGACATAAAAGCTAAGAGCGATCATTAGGATTATGGAATGGCAAGATATTTGGTTTTTAATCCTCTCTTGATTTTTTGGATAACCATCCCATAAAAATCAATGAAGAAATAGCAGTAAGAAGAGCAAAAACGCCTAAATTTAACAAAACCTATTTGTTCTATTGTTTGTGTTGCTATCTATCTTCAATATTAGAGAATATTGGTTGACGCTCAGCATTAATATTAAAGTATTCTTCTTCTTCTTCTTCTGACATATTTAATTAATATATATTAGTGAAGTTTAGTATAGTGAAAAGTAATATAATTAAAAAATGTCAATATAAAGAGAATGGTAGAAATTTGTGAGACCACCTCGATATAATTATAGTTACTTTGATCTAGGTTGTTAATTTCTTATTTAATGGTTAGGTCCTGAATACATTTAACTACATTAAGGTTATTTAAGAAAACATGAAAGAATAATTACTAATCGTTAAAATTCCAAATTAGAAATGTCATATTTTGAGTTAAACCCAAAAACATCTAATTGTATAGTATATTGTCATGGTTACAATGGGTGTAGAATAGAAGGCATAAAATATGCTTCAATAGTTGCTTAATATGGATTTAATTTTTGTACATTTGATTTCTAAGCATGTGGTCATTCTGAAGGAGATTTCATTACTTTTGGGTAATATTTATAATTAAATATTAGTCATTTAGAAAAAGATGATATTACTTCTATATTAAATGAATTAGAAATACAATTTCAATAAAAGTAATTCATTTTGTGGGGCAGATCTTTAGGAGCCACAACTATTCAATTAAAAGAATAGCCAAATGTAAAGGGATTGGTATTAGATAGTTGTTTCACAAATTTTAATAAATTAGCCATAAGCATTATTCAGAAATAAACTCGATTACCCAAATTTATAATTAAGGCAATCATCTTTTTAACTAAAGGAACTATAGAGGAAGAAGCAGGATTTCAATTAAATGATATTTAAGTTTAATGCAATTCAAATATGCCTACTCTTTATATTTGTAGTGATAAGGATTCCCTTATTAAAGCAAAAAATAGTTTAAAATTGTATAAATAACACAAAGGAATTAAAAAATTAATTAAAGTCGATGGAGAACATAATGATTCTCGATCTCTGGAAATCATTTAATAAATTAGTGCATGGTGCAAGGAAAGAGTCTAATAAATACAATTAAATAATTACATTCAATACAGTTCAGTTCCATAAGTAACCAGATTACCACTAGAATTAATCTATGATTCTAATATTTAGAGTGGAATGTAATCTTCGTACAATAGAATGCCTAAGAATCCTGCGATTAAATTAAAAAATTAAATAAGTATTTAGTTAAGAACAAGCTGCAGAAATTTGCATACTGCAGTCTAATACTGAATTTATTTTATTAATATATATTAAGATTTATAAAAAAAGTATAAGAGATTTGATTGATTATAAAAAAAAGTAATTTTATAAATGACAGAGTTGAATGGTTTGAAATTGCTTAAAAAATATGTGGAAATGAAATAACATATATAATAAATGGTGAAAAAATGAGTAGAAAGAGAATTATAATCTTTGTTATTGGCAAGTTGAATTTTGTTGTTGATTCTCAACTCAAATAAAGGTAAACTCTATGGGATGTTTAAGTGTTGGTTTTTTTGTATTTTTTTTGTTGAACTAATTGATAAGCTATGAGATATAGAATTGCTTATTATGATATACGTGTAAAAATAATTAAAATGTTCATAAAATTCGAGAGACATTCAGATCGTGTGAAAAGTGTTTCTTTTCATCCTCATCGTCCTTGGGTGTTAAGTGCATTACATTCAGGAATAATTGAAATGATTGATTATAGAATTAAGAAAAGAATAGCCATATATGATGATCACAAGGGTGCAGTTCGATCAGTTTAGTTTCATCCATAGCTAAACTTATTTTGTTCAGGAGGAGATGATTTTACAGTTAGAGTATGGAATTTTAAATAATGTCAATTCATATTAAAAGGACATTTAGATTATGTGAGATGTGTGACATTTCATACAATAAATCCTTGGGTATTATCAGGTTCTGATGATCAAACAGCAAGAGTATGGAATTATCAAAGCAGATAAACAATTGCAATTTTGACAGGGCACACACATTACATAATGGCTTGTCATTTTCATCCTACATAAGATTTGATTGTCACATGTTCATTAGATTAAACAGCTAGATTGTGGAATTATGGAGTACTTAAATAAAGATATGCTTAAAAAAAGAATTAAGAGTATGTACTATCAGGAGCAGAAGTATAACTAATATCAATAATGGATGCACATAAGGATTAATTAAACTGGTGTTCTTTTCATAAAACAGAGCCATTCATAATAACTAGTGCAGATGACAAAAACATTAAATTATGGAAATATAATGATAATAAGGCTTGGGAATTTGATACTTTATCTGGTCATACTAATAATGTTTGTTGTTCAGAATTTCATCCAAAAGGAGAGGTAATCATTTCAGATTCTGAAGATCACACTATAAGAATATGGGATTTTGCAACTCGGAAACAAATTGGATTATATGAGAACAAACATTTTGATAGATATTGGATAGTATCCTGTCATTAAAATAATTATTATTTTGCTTGTGGTTCAGATACTATGTTATAAGTGTTTACTCTACAAAAAGATCGAATACCTCTATTACTTGTTAATGAAAGATATATTTGTATGGCTGAATAAAAAACTCTAAAAGTAATTGAATTAGTAAGTGGATAATAACAAATCATAAGAGACATTGCTACAGTGATTACTCCAACTCCTACTTTTCTAGAGGATAATATTGAATTCATCGAATATAATACTTATGATACTCAAAAAACATAATTGATGATTAGATGTATCAGATCATTTAAAGAACCAACTAAACCAAAGAGACATTTGTTAATGGTATTTTAACTATAAAAAGGAGATTCTGGAGTTAAATAATTCTTTTCTAATTGTGCTTGTTTTATTGGTAAAAATAAAATTGCAAGAATCAATCTTGATCATTAAATTGAATCTTACAATTATGAAACAGATTCTATTTAAATTATTGATGATAAACCATCATCTAAAATATTTCCTGCTCCTGGTGGTAAAATATTAATCCAAAGAAATTCAATAATTCAATAATTAGAATTATTTGATCCACTCACTAAATCTGGTTTATATTCTGTTGACTATTCTAATGCCAAATATGTATAGTATGTAGATTCATACTTAATTGTCTAAAGTAAATTGTCTCTCACTGTCTTTACTAAATAATTATAGAAATTAATTGATGTCTAAGAATAAATTAATATTAAGTCTTTTATTTGGATAAACAATTTTATTATTTATACAACCAAAAGTCAAATCAAATATTTATTATTAAATGGAGATACAGGTGTTCTAAAATCAACAGAAAATATCTTATATCTAGTTAAAGGTGAAGAATAATAATAAAATAAACTTAAATTGAGTGCTATTGATAACACTTCTAAATATTATTCAGAAATCCTTGATATTTCAGAACCTTTATTTAAAATAGCCATCATGAATAAAGACTTAAATTCTATACATAAATTTATAGAACAAAACCAAAATGAAGCTATTCTATCTTATTTATATTAAAAAAAGCTTGCATCTGTTGCTTTGAAATTAGTCAAAGATAAACATGGTATATATATGTTAATAATTATTTAGCTAAATTCTCACTTTCCCTTGATAGTGGCAATTTAGAATTTGCATATAAGGCAGCAGTAGAAATTAAAGATTCCTAATTGTTCGAATAGTTAAGAACTGAAGCTTTAAGATAAGGTAATCACTTATTAGTGGATGTTTGTGATCAACAACTAAGTTAATTTGATAGATTGTCATTTTTATATTTATGCACTGGTAACATTGAGAAACAAGAGAAATTGTAAAACATTTAGCCTAATTTTATTTATCAATCTTAATTATAAAGAAAAATTGCTATTAAAAATTCCTTACCTAAATTATCATAAATTATGGATCATCTTAATGGTATTCCATAAAAATTAGATGATAATTAAAAAGAAACAATAGAATGGATTAATTCTTTAGGAGGAAGTTAAAGTTTGATTCCTCCAGTACCAATAATGAAATATAAAAGTGATCCATGGCCACTAATATAAATGAATGAATAAGATATTATTAATCTTGAAGTGACAGATGAAGCTATAGTAGCATCTGATATCTTCTCTTAATAAAAATAAGTGATTTAAGAACCTTAAGTGGATGAATAAGTTAATGATGGATAATGGGGCTTAGATGAAGAACCAGAAGAAGTAATTGTAGAATCTAAAACTACTGATCCAATTAATAAAAGTATTGATGAACAAGCATTACGAGGATAAGTTGTTCATTAAAATGGAGAAGTGGCTTTTAAATACTTTGCTGTAGGAGATTATGAAACTGGCATCAATTTACTTAAAAAATAAATCAATCTTACTAATTATTAACAATTATTTAAATCACTTGCTGATTTACCTAATTTTTAAATTTTAGCTTCAACACCTTATCTAAATAACACAACATTACCAGTCAAAATCAATAGATTGAATGAAGTCAAAAGTCTAATTAAATAAGGTAAATTACTAAATTATTTTTTAGGTTATAAATTTACAACTGATGCTAAATTTAATGAAGTGAGTAATTGCTTTTAATAAGTCTTAAAAAAATTATTATTGACAGATTTTGAAGAGAATTAAATAGATGAAATAAAAAGATACATTAATATTAGTAAAAATTATTTATTGGCAATGCGTTGCGATTTTCTAAAAAAAGATAGCAATGCTTTAGAAATGGCTTGTAAAATGGCTACAATTGATTTATAGCCTGGTCATAGAATATTAACATTAAGGTAGGCTTTGAGCATAAGTTATAAATAGAAGAATTTTATTACTTGTTAATAGATAGCCAAAAAATTAATTGAATTGTTAAAAAATGATAACACTTCAAAACCAGAAGTATTATAAAATGCATAGAAAGTATATATGTAGATAGTATAGTATTTAGTATGAAAAAGCATCTCAACAATAAAATTCAAATGCAATTTAGATAGAGTTCAAAGAATAATGGTTGAATGAATAACCAATATACTCAGCAAATAGTCTTAAAAGTATTTCAAGTTACAAATCTTGTCCATATGATGGTAGTGTTTATGAGACTGATTACTAAGAGATATGTTTGATTTGTGGATTATGTAGAGTAGGCAAAGCACCTGGACTTAAGTATTAATGAAAAAAATTTATATTTTATTTGAAGATAATTATTACAATAAAAATTATACAATGGGAGCAGCATTGCGATCATTTTTTGTACCAGTACCTCATTAGACAGTATGTGTATTGTAGAGATTTGGAAAATACACAAGAACTCTAACACCTGGTTTGAATTGGAAAATTCCTTTTATTGAAGAGATTGCATATGAACATTCACTAAAAGTAAAATGATACTAATATTAGGAATAAGCATTCATGATCTATGCATAGAATGCAGTTACAAAAGATAATGTAATCATATAGATAGATGGTGTATTGTATATATAAGTTGATGATCCAGTAAAATGTTCATATGGAGCATAAAAACCAATTGATTATGCTTAAGTATATTAGTGTTTAATTTGAATAGATTCTTGCTTAATCAGTAATGAGAGCTGAAATAGGTAAACTGACACTTGATTAGACATTTGAAGAAAGAGAAAAGATGAATGCTCTTATTTTGGCAGGACTGTCTGAAGCAGTTTAAGAATGGGGTTTGAAGTGTTTACGTTATGAGATAAAAGATATAAAAGTTACAGAAAATATTAGGAAGGCAATGAATATGGAGGCTGAAGCTGAAAGGACCAAACGAACTTAAATTTTACATTCTGAAGCAAAATAACAATCATAAATAAACTTAGCTGAAGGATAAAGATTATCAAAGATTTTAAAAGCAGAAGGATTAGCTTAATCTATTGTTATTAGATCTACTGCAACAGTTTAAAGAATTGAAGCTATTTCTAGTGCTATGAATACAGAAGAAGGAGAATTAGCTGCTAGATTCAATTTGGCTGAAGAGTATCTTGAAGCTTTCAAGAAACTTGAAGGCAAATAGATACTCGTTAATAGTGATGTTAATAATCCTAAAGAACTTATTACAAAGGCTTTAGACATGGTTCGTTTAAAATGAGAATTTATTTAGACATCATACATAAAATCAAAATAATTATAATATGTTAAATAATATCAATTTGTCATTAAGTTAAATTGAAGAGCTTACTAAAGATGAATTAAAGGATAGAGATTAATCTACTAAAGTCAAAGTTGAAAAAAAAATAGAAAGAAGATTAGGAACAACAAATAAAGATGAATCTGCAAATGTTTAAATTAAAATTGAAAAGAAAATTGGATAAGTTAAACCTAAAGATTCGCTTTAATAATATACTAATACTAAAATCAAAAATATATACTAATTTTTGGAAAATGTTGAATCTGATTCATCTCAAGTTAGTTAGTAAATTTAATAACAACCATAGAGAAGTATAGAAGCTATTGAGAAGGAGCATGAATATTAGTCAAAAATTTAATAATTATAAGGCATTGTCTAAACATAAAAAATTGAATTAGATGAATAACAGAAAACTATTGATAATTTAAAATAGCTGCTAGAAAAATCATAAGTTAAATTTAAAGAATCAGAGTAGAATTTTAAAGATACCATTAATCGTAGATTAAATGAATAGAAGGCTGAATTAGAAGTTGTCATTAATAGACACCTTGGATTCATAGATTAATTAATTAATGATAAAAAAGAACTTAATAATTAGGTAGAATAATTGACTAATGAATTAAAAGGAATAGATAAATAATAAAAGAGATAATTGGAAGAATTGAAAAATAATTTTGCAAGAGAAATTAAATAAAAATATGAATAATGGTAAATATAAGAAAAATAGAAAAGAGATAAATGGGAAAAGGAGAAATTAGCAGAATTAAAAGAATAAACAATTAAGGGTTTAGAACCAGAATTAAATAGAATGATTGAAAAGAATAAATTGGAAATCAAAAGAATTGAAGAAAAATGTTAGAAAGAAAAAGAAATTCATAAAATATAAGTAATTGAAGAATCTGAAATGAAAATGTAAATATTTAAAGAGAAGTGGGCAGCAGAATATGAATTACTTCAATAAAAAGAGAGAGAAGCTTAATTAATAAAATAAAAGGAATTATACAGGACATATGAGGAATAGTTTGCAAAGGAAAGAGATGCATATAAGTAAAGAATGTAATAGGATATTGAAGATTGTGAAAGAAGAAGGAAAGAAGAAGCAGATACATATGTAAAGAGAATGAAATAACTATCAGATTCTTAAGCTGAAGAAATCAGAAGAATTAAAAATGATTGTTAAAAAGAAATAGATGAATATAAAGAAAAGTACTTTAATATGGAAAGTGAAGTGAAAGAAGCATTAAGAGGTGATCAAGAAGCTTGGAAATAATAATTTACAATAAGAGCAGAAGCAGATATGAATCGATAGATTGAGAAGATTCAAAAAAAGATGGAATAAGACAGAAATGATAAAATTGAAAAGATTGTATAGAAGTTAGCAGAAGAGAAATAATAGTATGAATAGAATGTTTAAATGAAATATGATAAAAAATTAAGAGATTAATAGGGAAGTAAGGATGAAGAGATTAAGTAATTGAAGAAGTAAATTAAGGCTTTGGAAGAAAGAGAAAATAAAGAAGGTAGTGAATATTAAGCGGTTTAGAAGACTAATTAAGATTTATAAAGATTGATTGAGAAATAAGAATAAGATAATTAGAAATAATTTAAGGAATAAAAAAAATTGAAGGAAGAGATGCTTTTGTATATAATTTGATAATATTTTAGATATAAGGAAAAACTAACATAATTTAAAGAGGAATAATAATTGGAATTGAAAGGAATAAAGGAATCACATGAAAGAGAAAAGAATCGACTTGCTGAATAGAATAATAAATTATAAATAGAGTTAGCAAATTAAAAATAAATATTGGAGGAAACATGTAATTGTATGTGAATTCATGTAGTGAGAGAATTGGATATTAAACACTCATAAAATTTGGAAGAAATAGAAGAAAATGTAAAGAGAATAATTTTGAAAAAAGATTATGAGATTAAGTAGTTAAAAGAAGAATTGAGAATGAAATAGTTGGCATGTGAAAAATATGATGAATTATTGAAGAAGTAAAGATAAGACTTATTACGTTAAGTGGAATAATGAGATAAATATTATATGACTATTGTGACTATATATAAATATTTAAATTAACATTTGTATGCTCACAAAATATTAAAATGAACAATCCATCTATAATGCAATTTACTTAGAAGGAATCTGAATTTTGTTGGTTAGTTGGTTTAAAAGCAATAAGTACCAAATAACCAATGATTAATATGTGGTTGAAGAGTGATTAAAGAAAGATAGATCCATCTTTATTAAAAAATGAGTTCATGAAACAGTTCTAATCAGGTTTTCTTCATCTTAACAGTATAATAACTGGAGATAGAAATAAGAACTCTTAAATTATCAAAGGAATTTCTGATGCTACAGTGATTGCTATAGTAAGAGTGATTAGAGAAGAAGGAGTTAAAGAATTTGAACAAATTAGAAATGACTTTTAAAAATTGATAACTATAATAACTTACTTGAGTTTAACAAGATCAGTTATGAGTGATGCAGTTATGAAGTTTTTGAGCAGCTAATAAAATGAGAGTCATCAATACCTTGATAATTTATTATCTACATTAGCCAAAATAGAATTTATGAAAAATATCATGAACTCAAATAAAAATGATCCTATCAAAGAGACATAATTGTATAAACTATTATTCGGAAAAGGAAACTATTATGATCCATTTACATCTAATATTTGTTCAAATTAATAGGTTTAATAAGCTGGGTAATAAGTTCATCAAGAAAAATAGGCAACACCTGTATCCCCTATAAAATAAGCATTAACTCCAGTATCTGAATAAAAATAACATTAATAGTAAACGAACTAGTAAACTATCGTCCAACAATAATAGATTCTTAAATAAACTAAACCTTTAGTATAGGTAGAAGATTTTAGTGAAGATTCTGGAGATTCTTCAGTAGATTTGGGGAATAAATATATAGTAAATGCTAAAGCATAAAAATAAATAAATGATACCGACAGTGATTCTGAAATTTAGGAGATCCCTAATTTTAAGATTTGATTATTAATATAGATATTTAATTTTACATCATCGTATATATTAACCAAAATAATTATTATACCTTTAAAAATATATATATATTTTTTTTTATTTAAACAAAAGATTAAATTAAATTCAATTGGCTAATTGCCTTAATATAGATGCCAAATATATTAAGGGATTGAAATCCATTGCTTCTCTTTGTAACTTTAATTACAGTTTTAATTTCTCTAATTCATGTTTTTCAGGAGCCTCTTCCTCTTCTTAATCTTCTTAAATCTATACTAATAAATGATTAATCTCCTTCTTAATATCCTACATTGCAAATTCATCAATTGAACTTACTGATTGCTATTAGAATTCATTTTAGACAGGAATGAATTATTCTAATTGTTATCCAGTCTATGAAATGTTCATGAAATTATTCTCTTGATTTTCTACTTATACTTCTGAATCACTTCCATAATCTGATCCTAACTCTTTTTTTAATCGATTTTTTTCCACTCTTTTCTTTTCAAGTTTATCAAAAACCTTTATTTATTTCAACCTCTCCTTATGTTTATTTACTTCTTCTGTCTTACCTATGTATTCTACTAATTTAGCTAATGCTGTATGTAGAGTTGGAAAAATATCGTTTTACAAGTATTCTATTTCTTCGTTTGTCTCGATTGTATTATTTCCTAACTACATTTAATTAAATTTTCAAAAAATGGAAGACGATGATGATTTTGATCCAAATGCTGAAAAAACTATGTTCAACATCAAATATTCAAGTATTAAAGATATAAGAGAACTCAATAAT
The DNA here is from genome assembly GCA_905182985.1 of Paramecium sonneborni. Classification (NCBI taxonomy): domain Eukaryota; phylum Ciliophora; class Oligohymenophorea; order Peniculida; family Parameciidae; genus Paramecium; species Paramecium sonneborni. The sequence goes on from CAJJDN010000055.1 coordinate 232,649, forward strand.
ATATAAATGTTAAGTTTAAGAATAATGCATAGTCCAGATCTCATTTCAATGCAAGTATTAATATTTCTTATTATTTAGGGAATTGAATAATTTAGATAACTTAAATAATTAAATCTATCATAAAATTCAATCTAGACTATGAATCTTAAAACTTTAAATCAACTTGAAGTTTTAAATTTGTAATCGAATAGAATCAAAGTAATTAACTGTGAAGGTTTACGATCTTTGAGGGTTCTTAATTTATCTTATAATTTGATATCCTTATTGGGACCATTATAAATTGTATGAGAATTGAACTTATTCTAGTTCACACAATAAGGCTATTAACTGCAATCATTGGATTTAAGAAGCAATAGCATAGCTGATTTAAATGAACTTAAATACTTGTAAGGACTCAATTTATAGGATGTGTTCTTTAATAGTGATAGAAGAAAGAATCCTATTTGCGATAACATAAATTTATATTATAAATGTATCATCAAATATGTACCCTAAATTATTCATGTTGACAATAAAACTAAAAATGAATTCTAAGAAAATAATGCAGATGCTTCTAATAATGTTACTTTTAAAATACCAAAATAGTAAGCAAATATTGAAAAAGAGGCAGAAATGAGGGTAGAAGTGATTTAATTATAATAAAAAGTGAAGGACTTAACATAATAAAATAAGGAAATTATTTATAAATTTGAATGTAATGAAAAATATTGGAGCAGTAAATGTTCTAATTTAGAGAGAGAAATTATTGATTTAAATAAATTCAATTAAGAATTAAATCAAGAAAATAAAAGATTTAGAAGAGAAATAGAATCCTTAAATGAATAAAACGAATATGATAAGTAATAATAAAAAGATTTGGTTAACAAAAAAGAAAGAAAAGATGAATTAATAACTTAATTATAAAATAAAATAAGTGAATTGCTTTAGTTAAATGGTTAATTAAGTAAAGAAAATCAAATCTTAATTGAACAATAAAATGTTAATAAAGTAAAAGATTAAGAAAAGGATTTTAAGATCTCAGAATATAAAATTTAATTGAAAGAAGCTGAAAAACAATTACAAGAATTTCATAAGAATGCAGTAGAGCAAGCTAGTTAAACATTAATGAGATAGGAACAATTACAATCAAAATCAGAATAAGTTAATTAAGAGTATAAATTTGATATTAACTTAGAAATCGAGCATTATATTAAGATAATTCATAATTAAAAAGGAGAATTTAAGAATTATTGGAAATATGTAGAGAATGGGAAGTTAAATTTGAAAGTTCTTAAAAAGAAAGTGAATAAAATCTTTAGATTTAATTATAGTAAATAGTTCATGAATATGAATAAAAGATATAAATTTAATCAAATTCATATGAATAGTAATTACAGGATTTGGAAACAGAAAGCAAATTAATGTAAGATTAGTTAGAAAATGAATTTAGAAATGTATTTTAAGAAAATATGGTATAAATATAATAGTAGATTAGGAAAAATTTAAATAATTAAAGTAATAATTAGATGAGAAATGTCGTATAGAAGTTTAATAGAATTAGGAAATCAAAATTTTGTAGACAAGAATTCAAGAATAGGAGAGCTTAATAAAAGAATTGCAATCAGCTTTGATTCGTTTAAAGAGAGAAGTTCAAGAGTTTTGTTCAGAAAAAGATTTAGCAAAGAGAGAACATTAAATAGTTTAATCGGGATTGAATAAGGATATTAATATACTTTAAGAATAATTATTAGAAGCACAGACAAAATTACAATAATTAGATAGAGAAATAAGATTGAAAAATGATGAATTGGTGACAGTTAATTAAGAAAATGATAGATTGAGAGCATAAAATAAATAAAAAATATAGAATGAATAATTAGTAGATGAATTATAAACAAATTTGACAATAAAGAATAAGATGTTAGATGATAAAAACGATACAATTGATGAATTAAAACAATAATTAAATTAATTAAGAAATTAAGAGGGAAATGCTTCGGAGGATTATATAAAATTGTAGAAAAGATATGATAGATAAACATAGATAATTGATGAATTGGAAAGTTAGTTACAATAAATATAGGAAGAGTATGATTAGAAAAATAAGGATTTGAAAGATAAAAAATAATTGATAGCAATGTTTGAAAAAGAGATAGAAGAAATAGAAATAAAGTAAGATAGGGAGATTAATGGATTAAAATTAGAAATGCAAGAAAAAGAAGGATAACTTGCAGAATTAATTAAGATGTTGAATAATGCAAAAGATGAGTTAATAAAGAAAGATGAAAAGATCAGAGAATTATTAGTTTAATATTAAGGAATAGAGAAGTAATTATTGATGATAGATAAATAAAATGAAATATCAATAAAATAGAAAGATAAACAAATAGTTGAATTAAGATAGTCTTTGTAACAAATTCAGGAGGAATTGAATTTGATGATTTAAGAAAATATCTAATTGAAAACAAAGGCAAGAGAGAATTTATAAAATTTGCATAAATTATTTTAATAATGATAGTCGTTTTTAATTTTTAATAAAATAAATAATGAAAAGTGCTTTAATAGCTTGTCTAGTCTTGAGTGTATTGAGTGTTGAGATATCTCTAAATAATGTTGCTACAACATAAGCACTTGAAAAATTAAAGGAATCTTAATGGGCATCATTCATAGTAGATTTTGCTGAAGTTGAATTATCAAGTGGAGGAGCTCTGACAGAATTAGTTGAAGCTATTAATCAATTGATTGATTAATTAGAAGAGGAATTAGATGATATTCATCATGCCTATTCTAGAAGAACAGATGAACATAATAGAGATGTGACTAGATTAGAATAAGAAATCTAAGATGCTGATAGAGGTATAAAAATATCATTTAACATTTATAGATATCTTCAATGGTTAAGATTTTATTGATAATGTTCTTATACCTTAAAAAGAGAGATTTTAATCTGCTTTAGCATAATTGAAGACAAATATCGAGGAAAATAGAAGAGTTCTTGATGGAGAAACTGTTAATAGAAAGAAATAACATGAACAATTTCTATCAAATATTGCTGAAATCAATGAAGCTATTGGTGCTGTTGATGAATCACTTGGATTATTATCATAAATTACAAATCCATCACTTGTTCAATTCAAAAGAGTTTAAACAAATCTTAATAGAATCTAATCCTCCTTCTAAAATCATTCCTCATTTGCCCCAATCATCAGAGCACTTCTTGAATTAGCAACAGAATAAAATTTTGCTGATTAAGGATCACTTTAATAAGTTTAAATATTTACTGATTATTTTATAGCTTGTTAAAATCTTCAATGAATTGAGAGTTTAATTTGTTGATTCACTCAACTAAGAGACAGCAGATGAAAATGCAGCAGAAACTAAATTTGCTGAAAGAGTTGCCTAATTAGAAAAAGAATTTGCTGAATTCTAAAGAGCAGTCTTAATCAAGAACTCTGAATTAGCTGCTAATGAATGTAAAATCCTAAAATTTATATTTAGAAAAATTAGGAGAAACTATTGTCTATGTTGGATAAAGAAAAGATGATAGAGCTACTCTTACTGCTTAATTACAAGCAGAAAATGATAACTATGCTGCTGAAACAGATTTATATAATAGAACTGTATCTGAATACAATAAAGAAATTGATATCAGTAAGTAAGCATTAGGTTTACTCACTTAACCAAGTTTCGAATAATATGTTAAATCAAAGATTGGACTTTGATTAATCATTCTATATTGCATTCATAAATTTGATCTATTCATATATTCCTTCCATTTCCATATATTCTTTGGATTGATGATACATTTCACTCTAATGATTTCTCTTAACTCTATCTTTTTTAAGAAGTATTTGAAACTAGATTCAGAAAATCACTTTTAAATAGTTTATGAAGCAAAATAAATATTTAAGTTTGTATTTATAATAATATTTTTTATATTTATCTTGTAACTTAATGCAATCTGATCCTTACAATTGGCCTTTTCCAAATAGAAATGATCTAATGAATTTATCTACTATAAGTATGAGTAATTCATTAAGTGAGAAAATTAAAAGAGAGAATTTGTTTATGATCATAGAGCTTAATCTACTATGTCTATCGAAGGAATAGATGGAGCAGCTCCTTTATTGAAACCTTATCAATTTGTCAACAAAGAATAATATTGCAATCGAAATGATGATATACCAGGGACAAAATCTCGACCATAAATAAGGTATACAAACAGATCTGACAACTAATTAATGGTTGATGATATCAAGGGAACACGCCCATAAATCTGTAAATTTTAGACTAATCGATAACCTATCAATCCACTTGAACCAACTTATAAAATCCCTTCATTTGAATAGACAGAACCCTATCATAATAAATTTATTAGAGATAGCTACAATATTACAGATATTGAAGGAACATAACCATCAATTATTAATCCAAAATTAAAAAAACAACCTATCCCTTTAGCTGATATTGAAGGCTCACATTCAAAACAATTACATGTTTAAAAAGGTAAATATTCTATCCTAAATACATTTTAGATGGGATCGATTCTTTACAAGTTAAAGACATTAATAATGATATGTTACATAAATACATAAGAAATACAAATCCAATAGAGCCAGTCTATTCTCATAGAGATGAAGATGGGTATTAAAAATTCTTAATATAGAAAGAAAATTGAAATTGGTTTTGTTGAGGGCAGTAAAACTAAATAACTGCATCCTTTAACAATAAATAAATTTGCATCTACTACTTTAACTACTTAAGATATAATTGGTGCCTAAGCAGGATCTCATTCTTCACATTTTTTGAGAGCAAATGATAGAAAAGATTATAGAAAAATCAATAATATTTAAGATATTGAAGGAGTCTAAACAGGATCACTTAAAAAAGGTATCGTAAGTAAAAGATATACAAATCCCTTGATGCCTGCTTATTAAATGCCTGGAAATGCTGAATTATAGTAATATTATCAATAATTTCAGCTCCACTTAACCAAAAACTGTTTTCTCAAAGAATGCCAGTAATTAAATGTTTACAAATGCCTAGAAAATGGATCAATTTTTAGCATAAGGATGAAAACAATATTTAATAATAAATTACATAATATATCATTTTAATATAAATTTTATTTATCTATAGTATATATTTTCAATTCAAAAATTCTCTTTGAATAGCTTGCCAATGGAAGTTTAACTGGATTTAACATCAATATTTTCCTTGTAAAGTGAAGATTTTCTTACTTCAAAACATGCTGATTCCTAAAATATAATTTAATTATAAATACTTTTATATTCTTTAATTCGAAACTTCGTTTGTTAACTGCTTCATATTCAGCTTAAACCATCATCAAATCTTCTTAAACTCTGTGATAATCTCTATTTAAAATTACAAACTTTTCTTTCCACATCTCCACTTCATTCTAAAGATAATTTATTCTATCCTCTAAATTTATTTATTAGCTCTAACTTGTCTGCTCTACTATTTATAATTATCTGTCTAATTCTGATAATTACATTTATTTAACTTTAATGTCTTCTAATAAAGTATCAAGTTTAAATTTAAGTGTATTTTCTGTTTCATTTTTATTTTCTAATGCTTTTTACAAATTTTTTTATTATTGATTAGATTATTCATTTAAATATCTTAATTATGATTCTACTTCTTGTAAATGGGATATCTGAGCTTAATTAAATTAATTTCTTTTATTTAACTCTTCATTTACCTCATTTTATAATTTCAAGTCTGATTACAATTTTTCACATAAAATACTGAACTCTTGAATCTTATTTTATAATTAATCAATTTATTTATCTTGTTCCACTTACAATTATAATTTGTTTTCAAATACTTATGTTGATTATTCATTTAATTTCTCTATTTCTTGAGATTGTTATTATTAAATCTCTTTTAAATTTTTATTTTCATTTTAAAGTCTTTACACTTCTAAACTTTGAAGTAATAATTATTCTTATTATTCTTGGTTTGCTTCACTGAGTTTTTCTTCATTTTATTTAGACAATTATACTGTTTCCCATAATTACTTTATCTCAATTTAAGTTTCATTTGTAAGTTAAACTAATGTATTTTCTAATTGGGTTTTTTCTTCTGAAATTTCAGATATTTATTTCTAAAATGACTTAATTGAATCTGATAATTATAAAGTTTCTTTTTCATTTTCTATATTTTAATTTTCATTTTATTATCTCTAATTTAATAATTCATTCTCTAAAGAACTTTTAATATTTTATAATTCTTAAATTTGTACTTTTGATTAGTTTAACATTTCTAATAATTGATTTCTATTTTCAATTTCTTTTTATAAATCATTTTAAACTGATTTTGCACTTGAAACACTTTATTTTAATTCTTTTTTTAGTTCTTCATTGATAATCAAATAATTTTATAATTATTTATTATTATACAAAACTGTTTGTACAACTTGTTGATTTAGTTCTTAATAAAGTATTTCAATTTTTTCATCTTTTCCAGTTATTTAATTAGTGAGAACAATAATGTCATTTTTTAAAGAAATTATTAAATTCTCCTTATCCTCTGATTCTTATTTGGATTTATATAATTCTTCTTACAATTATAATTTTTCTTAATTACTTAACTCGTGTTCATTCGATTTACTTTACAATTAGAACTCAAAGCTTTTAGTTTGATTTTCAACAGAAGCTTAGAGTTCAAAATTAAGTTAATCATTTAAAATAAGTTATTGATTTAATTGATTATTTTACTCTTAAAAATCTTTCAATTAGGATTGTAAATTTCCAATAATTTTATTTAAATCTTCTTTTTCATTTTCCAATTTAATTAATTAAAGATTTTTTTGAACATCAAGATGTTATTCTTACTATACTTTTTATTCTAATAAATCAAGATTTTCTCTGTAATTAGAAATTAAGGAATCTTTCTGTGATAATAATTATTGATTTTGATTATCTTTTTGTAAAATTTCTTATTTCAATTAGTGAATAACATTGTTAGATGTTTCAAATTCTAGTTAATATTATTAGTTTTTTTCGAGCAATACTTATATTTATGAGTTTCTTTCTTCAATTACATTTTCTCCAAGTTAAAGTTATTTTTCATAATCTTTAATCCTATCGTCTTATTATTATAATTATTCATCTTTATCTTAATTAATAAATTTATATTTTTCAATTTCTTAAGTCAGAGTTAGATATCCTTCTTCGAAATGTTGTTTTGTTTTAATTTAAGAGTTAAGTGATTAGATTTTTTCATCTTAAGTTTAACATAGAGATTTAACATTATAAAGTTCCGAATTAAGAGATTAAATTTCTTTTTAATGATTTTTTTAAGTTTCTTCAAGTAACTTTCTCAAACTTTCAATTTCAATAGCTGTACTCATCCAGATTTATTGTTCTCCATCAAATTTATCAATTTAGAGTTCTAGATCATGTATACGTTAATTTAATTTATAATTTTCTTAGGTTAATTATTCAATGTGATTTTCCTTATGAAATTTAAATAAAATTTACATGTGCTTAACACTTTTTATCATTACAGAGAACAACAGTTCTTGTTTCAATAATTGGTTTATTTGGTATTGTAGTAATGGTAACCTTTGGTCTTGTTTAACAAGTTGTAACTTTAGCTAGTCTACTGGAAGAATCTTAGCGTGTATCTCTAGGAGGAGAATTAACAATACGAGTTGTTGCTATAGTTTGTGTTTGTAGCATCTTAGGAGATTGTGGTCTCATTAGGTTTTTAATATTATTCGTTAAAATTATTAATAATTTTAATACAGTTAAATGAATCAAGCTCAAATAATTCAATAAGTTTAACAAGTATTTAATAAGCTATCCTAAAATCATTAATAACCTATAAGCAAAGAAAGTATTGTTAGATTTTTGGATTAACAATCAAATAAAATGTATGACAGAGTTTTATTTGAATAACTTTATACAAGAATGCATAAGATTGACAACGGATAAATTACTATTAACGATTTCATTTCAATTTTAATGGAAGCACTGTAATCATTAAAAAATAAAATATCCATTTTAGAATAGCAAGTTGCATAAAAATAATTAAAATTAGATGAAGATCAATTACATTTATAACAATTATAAACTATGGAAGAATATAATTCTCATAAAATATGTAAAGGAAGTAAAATTAGAATTACTATTTTTGATGCATAAATTTCATTCCCTGGAAATACTAGAGTGGCAATCATTTTAGGTTGTGAAGATACCAAATATTCGACCAAACCAGCAAATAGATAAAAACCTGTATGGAATGAAAAATTTGAATTTAATATTATTACTGGAGAAGAGGATATCTATATTGTTATATTAGATGAAGAATTAATAGAAAAATAAGAAATTGGTGGATAAGCAAAATTAAATTTATAAGAGTTTTATGATTAAAAACCTCATGATATTTAATTATAATTAAAGGATAAGTATGGAGTTGTTCTCTATTCCACTATCAATTTAAGAGTTCAATGGATTCATTCATAAGTACCATAATATCTTATTTTAGACTAAATATTTCAAAGAATCTATTAAAGAAAATCAATAGGTTATTGATGATCTATCTTAAGATATCAATGAATATAAAAGTGATATCCTGTAACTCTTTTATCCTTTTGATGAAAAACATCAAAACGAACCAAATGATAAATTTATTGTAACTGAATAATCAACTGTACAATAAATGCATGATTTTCATTTTTATGATACTTCATAAGCATAACTTTGGGTTAAATTAGCATTAGCTTTTACATTACTTTATTTCATTATAGTCTTAATTGCTAATCTATTTAAAACCCAATTTATAGATGTAAAATACTACTTTAATAATAGTTAATAGTATTATTTTATAGCTTATTTTATTATATGAATAATAATAAGTTACAATCTTTATTACACTTTAAAATTATTTCAGCTATGATAATTGTGACAATTATTTTAGATATTGTTTGGTTTATCATTTTTACTAATCCTTGGACAACTAACAGTGTTTTATTTTTTAAATTAGAACACACCTTCTAAATGTATGAAGTAATCATTTCATACATATTACTTGGCATCAAGGTAATTTAGGTATAAATATTTAGGTGATTTTATTAAGCATTTATTTAAATCTATATCTCATGTGTCCAGATAAAAGAACCAATATTTATGATGCTCAATATGAAATAATATTTGGGCCTAATTTATCAAGTAGCTCAGATAATGAGGATCAAAATTCTTATAGCTTTAGAAATACTAATCATTATTTGCATTAATCATTTTCTAAAAATGTTTGATATTTTTTAATATTAAAATTAAATTTTAAGTCATAATTATTAATTTATAAATCAAAAAATCTATCATTAACTAATTATATAATTAATTAAATTTACTAAAATTTAAATTTTAATTCATTAGACCTACATTCTTATCTTTATATTTTATAAATTAATAGTAGAATAAAAATCTATTTTTATTTATTAAACAATTTTTTTGGAATTGATCAGAATACTCGAAGTAGAATAATTTTTAAAATTTTAATTACGCACTATTTTTGCTATTTATCAAATTCAATATAATTCAAATTTTAGTAATTAATAGAAATAGATGAAGATCATTATATTATTCTTATTATTAGCCCTTTATGGTTGTGTAAAGTTTGATATAACTGAGATGTGCGCTTGTAATGAATATGATAAGTTATCCTGTACTGGCGTGTTCTACTGTTCTTGGAATGGGTCTTCTTGTGTAGATTTAGAGTGCAAATACAAGGAAGAATACTTTTGTTCGGAACCCCTTTTAACATATTTTAAATGTAAATGGAATGATTCTGCCAAAATTTGTGAAGATCATACTTATTAATGTAGTGAGATGACAATGGATTCATGTTTTTCTTTTATTTTTGGAATGAACTGTATGTGGTAAGATGACAAATGCAAGCCACAAGATTGTACATAAGATAATAATTGCAATCCTCTATAATGTTCTATAGATTAAGGAAAATGTGGTTCAAAAATTGATAATTTAGAATGTTCATCCAGAAGTACAGAAAAATGTGCAGCAACAGATGGAAACGGTAATGCTTGCACTCCGAATGATAAATAAGAATGCAAGGAATATCGTGTTTTGAGTTCCTCTTGTTCAGATTATGAAGATAGATTAGTTGCATGCAATGCAATGTGTTACTATGATACAAAATCAAATTCTTGCATTCCTAAAGAGTGTAAATAAATAACTAAAGAAGAGGATTGTCGCTATATGACACTTGATATACCATCTTTATAAGCTATTCCATGCTAATGGTCTAATGGTTCTTGCAAAGAACTTGAAAATGAAGAAATTGAAAAACTTCAATTATTAGATTGTATTAAGTATGGAATGCTACATTATACTTGGTAAAGCTCTACTTCAAAATGTTAATAATGTAATTCCTTTGTAAAAAACCCAAATTATGCATATTATGAAGAATTAATGTATGGAATTGAATTTTTTAAATTGTTGTCACTATCAGTGGTCCTTTTAATATGAAATTATTCAATAAAAAATAATCGATAAAATATTTTCATTTTTTTTTTAATTGTAAATTAGTTAAAATCTCATTATTTGCGAAATGTGATTTTTAATTAAATTGAGCATTTAATCTCCATGAATTTAGCTTAATTTAATAAAGGTAAATTGGTTATCAACTTTTATATATAAACTTTATAATCGAATAAATTATCAATATTTTGCAAATAATTTTATTTTAAATACTACAATATGCAAATAGAAATTAATTGAAGATTAAAAAATGCATTTTAGATTGTTAAGATGGATAGGATCTATATATATAGTAGGAAGTGAAAAATGAGAGAGCCAATTAAAAGGAATGAAAAAAATTAAATTTTTTTTTAATTTGATTTAAATTTTCTTAAAATTATAAGAAGAAAAGTCATTGATTATTTTTTTGGTTAAATTATGTATGTATTATTTAGAGTATAAAAAGTTGATACTATGAATTGGTATAGGGTAAAAGCTATTAGATAATAATTGATTAAGAAATAATTGAGATTTGTAAAATATTTAAAAAAATAGATATTTATATTTAATTGGATGAGCAGAAAAGAATAAGACATCAAGAGATTGATTGCTTCATAAGTAAAAATGTTTTGTAAATGATTTCTTCTAGTGTCACATTGGTACAAAACAACTCCATTTCGATATGAAGAGATATGTATCACACAGAAGTGATAATGGTGCATATATTCTGAATTTAGAGGAAACCTGGTAGCACATAAAATTAGCTGCCAGAGTAATAGCAGCAGTTGATTAACCTCAAGATGTTATGGTATAATAAATGATGATTAATAAAGGTTGTTTCATCAAGACCAATTGGATAAAGAGCAGTCATAAAATTTGCTCACTATACTCATGCTAGCT